>WUAR02090006.1:0-19562 GCA_015164055.2 Chrysaora achlyos
GTTAGTAGCTGGAAGGTTGAAAATGTTTCTTAGTACGGACTTACGAAGTTCCGGACATTCATTCTTAGCTTTAATTTGCTCTTCCCTGTTTAACTTTTGGTTTGCTAGAAAATTAATCATTGAATGTGTTTCTGTCAGGTTATGGTATTGGATACGCATGGAATGTCTCAATCATAAACATCAATGTTGGTGATTATGTCAAGGTAGTTTAACGTGAAGCTTATTATTAAAAATCATTCATGCATAATAATCCAAATCTCTTTCGTGGCTCATATTATGTGTGTTCAAACATACTATTTGCTTGTTTTCCTCGAATTCAATAGAACTTTTTCAACTGTTTATGAATCAACTCAAATATTTCCTTAATTTAATATTTCCTTATCTTAATTTTACATAATGACCCAAAGCGCGAATACGTATCGTTCGTCTACACCTTGACGGTGAAAAACATCGGATTACACTCATAATGGCTCATAGATAGATTGATTGATACCGTTGCAATATATACTGGTTCACAATTTTCGCAATTTGAACCGCTAGAATTCGTGAAAGCTAACTAAGTAGGCTGACTAAGGAATTAACGAGACTCTTCATAATGCTTAATGCATTAACCTTAATATGTAATATTAAAAACAATGTTGCCAATTTTTTTCGATCTTCTTTTTAGTGGAGTTGGGCCAGTAATCCTCTATCGAAGCTTAGTATCGGCGTCTTTCAAGTTTCTGAGTTGAGTTCGAGTTATGATGGCAGTGGTTTTATGAGTTCACGAAGTGGTAGTGGGAGCTTTAAATATAAATTTGAAAGAGCTGGTTTATTCTACTTCTCAAGTGGAGCAATTGACTCAGCAAAACGGATCAAGATGGATGGGAAAATCATTGTCAGTAAACTTATCTCTTCTTCGGCACATTTGAAGCTAAAAATTGATGGTAAACGATTTTTTCTGTTATTTCTCTGTTCAACTTAATATCTTATGCAAAATATTTCATTTATACCTCACTCTTTCTAATGTGGTGAGCTCAAAGAAATAAAACAGTAAATGCAGTGACAGGGACCATGGAGAAACTCTGAATTGGTTGAATTGCGTACTCATGCAATTCATTAGAGATCAATGATAAATGACACGCCTGGGAGAACCTTGGCCCCCCTTAACCCCTTTTATGCGGTTGCTGAGTGAAATGTTTTTCAGAATTTTCAAAGATTTTCAATTCAGATTTACAGGATTTTCCAATTCCGTTAAGAAACAGCCGTGAACATAGCAATACAAAAAGTCTCTTGTCATTTCCTATACCACTCCTAACCTTAACGCTATTCTTGCTTTTAGCAATATAAAATGCAATTAATTTTTAACCTTTCCCTTATTCTTTCAGGTTATGAAGCAAACTATACTAAACTGTCATCCTCCAGTAATGTCACAAAGTCATCGTCAAATTTTTGTGAAAATGGCATTTCATCAAATTTCTCCACTTGCAATCATAAGAGCTATATGAAGTCGGGCAACCATTCTTTTGAATTTGGATACGCAGTTTGTTCAACTCCTTTGGTAACCTCGTTGTCTCCACGCTGGATTACTTCGAATACCGATATCACTATCACTGGGAGTGGATTTTCTGTCACAAAATGCCACAATTCTGTAACATTAGGATCGCATCCATGTGACGTACGTTCAAGTACAGCATCGGTCATAACATGTCGAATCAATACCACGAATGCACCTCCCATAAATACACACATGAAAGTTGGTTTGCATGTGAATAATAGAGGCAAAGCCTTGGTTAGCATTCGAAGTCCTATTAATGAAACTGTGCGTATGCATCCTTTGATAATTTCTGTGGTACCAAATGCGGGCTCAGTTGCTGGTGGCACTAAAATTGAGATCAAAGGAAATGGATTTACTGGAAGTGGTTCCATTGTTACTATAGGTCTTATCGAATGCAGAATAATCAGCATGAATTATACTAGCATTAAATGCGTTACAGGCAAACTTTCGACACTTGCGTCCAAAACGTGGACAGTTGCAGCTCGTATTAATGGAGATAACGCTATTTGCAATGACACGACAGGAGCAGGATGCCTGTTTCATTATGAATTACAGAAAACAGCGATGATTTACTCTATTCCAAACAGGGTTATTAATTCTGTACAATCTCTTGACTTTGGTGGTAGTGGATTTGGGAATATCACAGACAATTTGGTCATATCAGTAGGACCTACCACTTGCAATGCCACTTTCGTGAATGCATCATTTGCTAGATGCACAATTCAGGGTGTAATTGCAGGATATCATGCTTCCCATTTCTATATACATCCAATTGGAAACGCGTGGTTTACCGTTTCTAACAATCTACAGGGCTTAGCTGTGGTATCCTCTGTATCTCCTAGTCATGGAAGTATACATGGAGGAACAACCATTTCAATCGCTGGAAATGGATTTGATCCAGCATATGGTAAAGTCACTGTAAAGATAGGTAGCAAATCTTGCGTGGTAAAATCGGTTAGCTTCTCTAAAGTCACTTGCATTACCCCTGAGGGATCTGGAACACAAAATCTTATTGTCACATCAGGAGCGGTCGCATTTCCTGCAGCATCTTTTACATTCAGCACATCAGTGTCGCCTACCATCACTTCTATAGCACCAACAAATGGCCACAGCGGACAAACTGTTACAATCACTGGAAACCACTTTGATGCTCTTGCAAGCAACCAAAACATAAAGTTTGGAACATCCAATTGCAACATTACATCTTCATCACCTAGTTCAATTCAGTGCACTTTACAATCACATCCTGCTGGGTCTGTTCCTGTCATGATCTACGTAAATGGGAAAGGCAACAGCAACAAAGATGTAATGTTCGGTTACGATCTTATTACTAGCAGTGTGTCCCCTGGTGTTAGTGGGTTCGGTGGAGGTAGAAACATTACTATTAATGGCTTCGGTTTTAGCCAGAATGATAGTGTTTCAATTTGCAATAATTCCTGTCAAGTGCTCAAGTCATCTGTATCTGATACTCAACTTACTTGTGAAAGTCCTGCTCTTTCCGATGCTAATGCGTTATCAGATGTTACTTGCTCAATTCAAGTGGAAACTAAAAATGGCGTAAAAGGTTCTATGGTTGATTCCTATGTTTATCAATTGGCGTTGACTTCCAGAATTACCTCAGTTAGTCCACCACGTGGAGGTACAGGGGGTGGTGTAAGAGTAACCGTAAGAGGAAGTGCTCTTAACAGCACTTCCGGCCCTTCGGTGGTTAGTATTAATGGAAGTCCTTGCCCGGTGCAATCTGCCAGTGCTACTGAGATTGTTTGTATCACAGGACCAAGTTCAGAAACCATCAAAACATATGTTCGAGTTGATGTCGGAAACAACGGAAAAGCAGTTCCAGGCAATTCCACCTTCTTTTATGTTGATGTCTGGTCTTCAAAATACAGTTGGGGAGGAAAGGATCCTCCTGTTGCAGGTACTTCTTTTAACTAATTCTTTTTCATTTTCGTGACATTTTATATTATATGTCGGCTTGCTACGATTCATGAAATTTAAAAATACTTTGAAGAAATGAATGTAGGATGCCTCTTTCTTTATTATAGCTGTGCTAAGAAGATTTAGCTTTGTTGTTTAGGATTTATTTGCTTTTTTTCTACAGGTGATTTCGTGATCATCAAAACAGGACAGAAGATGCTGGTAGATACGAATACCCCCGTGCTGAAAATGCTGCTTATCAAGGGGGGTACTCTGATGTTTGATGACACCAGAGATATTGAACTGAAGGCGGAGCACATTCTGATAACGGAGAAAGGAAAATTCATAATTGGAGAATCTCCAGAAAAACCATATCAGCATAAAGCCACAGTGACAATTCATGGACATGTGCGTTCAACAGAACTGCCTATTTACGGAGCTAAATCTATTTCAGTTCGAGAAGGTTCATTAGAGTTATATGGAAAACACATCAGACACACATGGACTCACTTGTCGGAGACAGCTAATGTCGGAGATACGTCAATTAAACTTAAGTTGCCTGCAACTGGTTGGAATATTGGCAGCGAGATTGTCATTGCATCGACAACGAAAAGTATTAGAGAAAACGAGGTTGTTGTCATAACAGGGATCCGAGATAGTGAAAAGACCCTTGATATCAGCCCTGCATTAAAATATCGGCATACTTCATTCAGTCAGACATTAGGAGGGCGTGTTATTGAGACTAGGGCTGAAGTTGGTCTCTTGACAAGAAATGTTGTGATTCAAGGCTCAAAAGAAAAATCCTGGGAACATAAAGTTGCGAATTGTCCGAAAGAATTTGAGCCAGGGCAGTTCAAAAAACAAACTTGCTTTGATGGGAAGTTTGGTGAAGAGAGAGGAAGTGACCAGTTTGGAGTGCAAATAATGATGCATTCTGGTGTGAAAAATTCAAGAATTGCTAAAGGCTTTTTCCATTATATTGAAGTTAGACATGCAGGTCAAGCATTTAGACTGGGGCGCTACCCAATTCACTTTCATATGGATGGAGATGTAAGGGGCTCATACGTAAGAGGGTGCGCCATTCATCACAGCTTCAACCGAGCCGTCACCATGCATGGAATCCATAATCTGGTTGTCGAACATAACGTCATATATGATATTCTTGGTGAGATTTTGTTTTCGCATAATTTATTGTTTGATGTGGCTTATTTCGTTTTTAAGGATCATTTTCAGGATTATTTGTAATTTTCAGAAGCTCACTTCTGGTTGAGAAGGGTCAAATGCGGCCGCAAATATTTTGCTATATTGTTGAGATTGTCGTTATGGCATCATAAGTGAATGGGTTTTGTTGAGCCCTTGTATATAACTAAAATGGAGATAAACTGCTTTTAAGAGAATCAATTGACTTACAGATAGTAATTCGAAAGCGTTTTCACTTACATATACATACACAAGGGTTGTTAAGTACAGTACGATGAAGTTGTTCCAGCAAGTGACCTAGCTATGTTTTGTTTTAAGATTTATCCTGATATTCTTAAACCCTTTTCGCTACTAAAACCCTATTTACAAAGTAAATTATCGCTTTATTGGTTTCATTAGCTTGAAAATAACCTTCAAATTTGTCACAAATCCGCTGTTTAACGGAAGCTTCATCTATCTTTTAATTTTGTGTCTATTATTTCTAAAGGTAATGCTTTCTTCATGGAAAATGGCGTGGAAACCGGGAATTTCGTCAGATATAATCTGGGAATATTTGTAAAGCCATCGAGCTCAACATTGAATGTCGACGTCACTCCTGCGACTTACTGGGTAACAAATGCGAATAATACTGTGAGCCACAATGCAGCTGCTGGTGGAAGTCATTTCGGCTTCTGGTATCAAATGTTTTTGCATCCTGATGGTCCTAGTTTCACAAAGACAGTTTGCCCACGGTATGTATAGTTTTATCTTTCTCTTTCTTAAAATTGAAAGTCCCAGATTTGAACTGGCCAATACTTGATGTCGTGAAAATTAATCCTGTCTTGGTTAAAAAGTGTCTTGAAAAAAGCGGTGTCGACATCAAGTTACAACACTTAATTTACTACCTTCATATGATAAACAGTACCTGCATTGGAATTAAAATATTACTATCACTTTCAACTTTCCAATTCCACTTCATGGAAAATGTAACTAGAGCACGAATGGAAGGGACATTCTGTTACATAGTTTTGAAATTTCAGTTTTGCTGGACAACTCTTATTTAACAATAACCATTAGGGCCCGCCAAAGGTCTAACAACGCCAAAGAAAACTCAGCCGGTCTCCTTTTCAGCAATAATTCTGGTAAAACGTAGTTCAATGCGATTTCACAAAAGCTGCAGATGCGATTTGATGCGATGCGATACAATGTTTTTTGGGGCAGTGAGATTGTGTTGCAAGATTGAAGGATGTTGTGAAAAAGAATGGTGTTTTTCTATGGAAAACCTAAGTGCATATTTTTGTGCAAAATGTTTACCTAAAATGTTTGGTTGAAATGCTCACAACATGGTGCAAGCGGGCAATTCACTTATTTTCATAAACATGAATAAAGTGAACGACTAAGCATTTAGTTAGTTTAATTGAAACATTAAAGAACCATAATAATTCTCTAGATAAAATATGGTTTTTCACACTCATAGAAACGTTCCAATGCTGGAATTCAAAAACAACACCGCGCATTCGTTTGGTCGCTATGGACTTTGGATCTTCCCGATTTACCATCCAAAGAAAGGTGGAGCGTGCGGTGCCAAAGAGGCAGAACCAGCTGTTTTCCACTCGCTGCTTGCATGGAATAACATGCGAGGTGCAGAGGTAGATGTAGGTGGAGCAGTTCAGTTTGTAGACAATATTGTAATGGATAATGACATAGCTGGAATAGAGGTGATACAAGCTGACTCAGATAATAGCCCGTGGGGAGGAGCCATGGTAAAGGATTGCCTTGTGGTTGGTCACTCACAATTGAAACAATACAATAGTATTATCGGAGCTGATCAGAGCTCCTGCACCAAACAGGGAATACAACTACCCGGCTCATCACGGCTAACTGTGTCAAATGTAACGTTTGTGAATTTCGACTTGCCAAATTGTGTCACCCTAAACCCTTGTGCCCACTGTGCACACTTCAATAAAAAGGGTGCTTGGACAACCAGATTTGAAAAGATTAGATACGTCCAGTCTCCAAATGTTGCAAGCTTCCAGTGGAATCACCAAGCCGTTTATGAGGATCTTGATGGAAGCCTTACAGGCGGAGCAGCGGGGTCAAGTGTATTGCCCTACAACCCTACATTACCCCCTTTGCTGTGTACAGTTGATGCAAAATATAGCAAAGGATCATTTCCAGGTGCTGTCTGTAAGCCGGGTATTTCATTCACAAGGCTTGCCTTCAATCATGTGAAACCATCGTCAATTGATGGTAAATTTGCGATCTTTACAAATGAATATGGCAATACAACAACCAGTTGGCTAAAGAAAGACCACACCCATGCCAAAGGATGGGCAGCAATCGTTGCCCGTAATAAAATAACCACTATTGGATTTGAAATGGCGGATCAGCTTACAAATATCAGTTACAATATGAAAATATATGAACTTGGAAAAAACCAATATTTGTATCTTCGTCATATATTCAAACAGGAACCAGATTTCTTCACAACGACTGGTGCTATAGTAAATGGAACCACTGGTATTCCTAATCCAGCGGTTAACAACCATGGCGATTGGAATTTCAATACTGCCAAAAAAGAGTTGACAATGCTAGTGGAAGGGAGGCCAAGTGCCGACCCTTCAATGCCCCCTCCCTTGCCAATTGACCTAAGAGTATACCGTTGCTATTATCTTAACTGTGTTGTACCGACCCCGCCACCTGCTCCTAAGGGAAGACCTGAGAAAGCAGGCTACTGGAGTAAGTCGAAGGATTGGATTGGAACATTGAAAGGGTATGGAGGCTACAATGGAATATTGCCTAAAGACAGTGATAACGTCATGATTAATTCTGACAAATGGATGGTAGTCGATATTGCAACACCAAAACTAAAGAGACTATATATTTATGGAACACTTGAGCTAGAGAATGGAAGATCGCATAATTTAAGCGCTGAAATTATTTTTGTAAGTGGCCTTTATGGAAACTTGATTGTTGGATGGCCAGACAAGCCAATGTTTGATAATGTCATTATTAATCTACTTGGAAATCATGCTACACCCGATTTGCCCTTAAATAATGGTCCAAATGTAGGAGCGAAGGCATTAGGCGTTTTTTCCCGTTTGCAAATGTTCGGCAAACCGAGAAAAGTTTACTGGACAAGACTAGCAAAGACAGTAAACGTCGGTGATAACCAAATCGCTGTAGAAAGATCAGTGGACTGGCAAATTGGCGAAGAAATCATTATATCAACAACCACATATGAATCTAGGCAAGCTGAAAAATTCACGATACAAGATGTGAAAAGTGGTGGAACTCTCTTAACCTTATCAGGTAAATTCAAATACAGACATATTGGCGGCAACTACACTGTTGGAAAACATATTTTGAGAATGGCGGCGAAAGTAGGGCTATTAACACGTAACGTGAAGATCGTAGGAGCTGATGACCCTGTTGGAGCTCATGCAGCAGAATCATTTGGGTGTCGTGTTCTTGTGGGTTCATACATAGAGAAAGGAATAACATATAAAGGAAAAGCAATGATCCAAGATGTTGAATTTAAGAACTGTGGTCAATATGGCTGGAATGAAAATTATGATCCCAGGTATATAGCAAAACTTCATTACTATTTTCCTTAGAATTTTCTCAACGCACCCTTTTTGAACGAAATCCGTAGACAGGGATGCAAAGAAATAGTTTTTTTAAATAATTAAATTATACTAGAAATAGAAATCTTCATAATCTGTAAAGAACTATTTTTATCTGTAAAGAACGGCTTTTATATCTTTTACTGCTAGATCATCAAATAGTTGGGCCGGGCAAAGGATAACGATAATTTATGTTTTTAACAGAAAATTATCTCAACAAATCATCATTTTTTTAAATAATGATAGGCTAGTTCAATAAGCATTATTGGGTGGGGTCTATTCTGTAACTACAATTTACACCCCTTAAACCCTTGTGGATTTGTAAGCAATAGGCTGATATTTCTTTTTCTCTCTATGCCCTTTTGTATTGTTCTCTCATTTTTAATCGCTCCTGAATAACTTTGTTTTGCTTGTTTTTATAGTATGAATCGAGTAACACCTATGTACAATATTGCACAAAGTTATACCAAATTATACATTTATATTCATTTATTCAACAATTTGCATCGGTTCCATTCTTCACCTATAGCATTGCTGACTGATTTTATTTTAGGTATGCATTATCCTTTCTTGATGTTGGAACCATCAATGGCAATGAATCATTTGCAAGAGGCAATTCATTTCATGACGGATACAATTCTGGGATTGGTATTTTTGGCACAAACAATTTGTTAGTCGAAAGCAATGTCTTGCATCATGTCGTTGGTTCTGGAATCAGAAATCAAGGCTCTGGAAACCGCTTGATAGGCAATCTAATTGTGTTGGTGATTGCCACGCATACATTCAAGGGTCTAAAGCCCCATTATGATGTTCACTGGACAGGAGGTATCGAAATATCGAAAGCAAAAAATACAACCATGAGGGGCAATGTAGTAGCTGGAAGTGAAAAGATCGGATTCTTGATTCCTGGAGAAAGTTGTCAAGTTTTTGATAGCGTTAAGGACTGGCGTGATAACGAGGCCCATTCTTGTCTCCATGGAATACATTTGCCTTACGTGGATCACCTTCCCGACTGTTCGAGAATATCTCACTTTTACACATGGAAGAATTACGACTATGGAATTTTTGCTTGGCCGAGTTCCAGTGTGTTGGTTACCCACTGCACTGCTGCCGATAGTACTAATAACCTGGCAGTAAATGCGGCTAGACCAGCTGCATTAAGCCATAAAAGGATTGATAGATTCATCGAAGTAAGAGATAGTTTAATTGTTGGTGTTAGTCCATCTTATGATTGCACTGGCGACAACAAAAGGCCTCTTCCTGCTACAATGCTTGGATCTCGAGGCAGAAAGACTTCAAGCGGTAAGTCACTTATGCGATGTCGAGGAATCTTTATAATAATTTAGAGATACAACGAAATAAATGTAATAGTAACGAGCAGATTGATAGAGTTATCTTTTAAGAATCAATACAATAGTCTTTAAAAAGGATTGAATATCCAATTTCATCCATTCTAATCTCTTAAGCAAATAGATCCCTCTCAATCTGGCAAACCTCAAGCAATTCAATATCTCGTCCACTTATATTGTATCTCCTAAACCTTTCTTGACGCAACATGAATAAGCTAAATTTGTAATTTGGACTTTCTTTTTAATCCATTTAACCATTAGCAGTAGGTGAATGTTGTTGAGCTCGGCTTTTTAAAATGCGATTACGCTAGCCTGAATTGTATCTAGTGATTTAGCATCTTTTTGCTCTATTACATAAGATTTATTGACAAGCTCAATGCTCTTTGCAAGAATTTTTTTAGATTTTAGATAAAGTGCCATAGGCAGCTGCCTCGATTTCCAAATGCCTCTTTTGTACTGCAATGCGCTTTTGTCTCAGGTGCTGCTATCTTGCTTTAATGTTTATTAGTTTTCAGGTTTTGGATGTTCTTTCTTTTTAGGTGGAATGATTGGCCATCTTATGTCGACTTTTAGCTCGGGACCTTCAAGTGGCCCTTTGATGCCATGGGATGATCCAATGACGTATCCTGCAATTGGAGGTATTGTACGCTTCAACAGGACAACATTTGCAAACTTTGTTACAGCTTGCAATGGAAAGAAAACAGTGATATTTTCTCCCAATTTGGCCTCTGGTGATATCTTCCACCCGACAGAGGTTGCGTCAATAACACTTATTAATGTTACAGAGTCCAATAAGGCTGATTTCACAACTCCTACCAAAAAATATATCAATCCGTCAGATTGTGTTGATATGGATTGCGACGCTCTCCGAAAGTTGATCATTAAAGACATCGACGGATCCATGTTTGGTACGGTTGGTGGTAGCGTTATATCACGCTCAGAATTTCAATGGGGTGGAGATCGCTCATTTGGTTTAGGTAATGCAGCAGTCTTTCCTGTTTCATTCAATTCCTAGGCATTAGCTTGCTGCTTGCTGCAGGATATTGTGTAATTGAATTAATTAATTAAAGCCATAAATTAGAAACACGTTTGGATTCATGTTGTCTTCTGATAAATGATATCAACCATATGCAATACCGTATTTCTCATGGTGTACAATTTTTTGTCATAAATGCAATATATAAATGTGACAACGAAATTTGTTTTGAATTGTTTTTGTAACTAACTTTTTACCTAAAATCATTTTTCAGGCAATTTCCGAATTCCTAAGACGATGCTTTCAAACAAAGATGGATCGATGATCAATGCAGATACAAAATTTCCAAAGAAAGGTATAGTGAGGGGTACGGCAAGCAAAAACCTGTGCTCTTTCAAGGCTGAGTTTGAAGCATACCAGTGTACTGGTCTCGACTATTTCTTCTTTGTTATTGAAAGTTTGGACCATGATACAGAAACCCGCCGGCTATCTCCTGTTGCAGTGGCTGCAAATGGTTATATTGATTTGATCAACGGACCTATGGATCATGGTTGGTGTCATGGTTATACCTGTCAAGAAAGAATTTCAACATTTTATACTGTTGTTGCGTCCCAGCTGACATATAATATCCATTTCACAAGTTACAACTCTCAGAAAACGAGACTGCATCTCCTAAACAGTAAAGCGACAGATACGATTTTGGTTTCAATTTACTATGCAAAGCCCCAGCGACTTGATATATACTGGAGAGGTGAGGGCTTTTATAGATTTCGTTATTGCTAATTTAGATATGTTTGGTCCTTTTATTGCTTACAAGTTCATGAGGATTTTATAGCTTAATGAAAGCTCCTTTGAGATAAACAAATTTGGACGACGCTTTGCGGTTTTTTGTAAGATGAAATACTAAATATTAAAGCAATCCCCATTTACTGTTTACAGGAAATACTATAAAGCAAACCAGAAGACAATTGTATTTACGTATTCGTTGAGCTTATCCTTCTTTTAATATAGTTAATTTGTTCCACTAGCTTTCCCTACCATCTACAAAGATGAAACACTGCATGTTATATTCCTTCCTTAGTAATGGCATTTTCAACATTAATGGATAAACAGCTGTTTTCAATAGTATATTTTCATATGATTCATCTTGCCTGTATTATATAAACATACGCAGCAATTTCGATTCAAGTGTTTTTTGTTCATCTCCCCGTAGGTGTCTTTGTTCAGCCGACGAATGCTAAAATGCAAGGACAGAATTTCGAACTAATGCAAAAAGATCCAACCAAGCCAGCGGATCAATTCATACCAACCTTCTCTGGTAACCCTGGTCTCAATTACTTCGACAGCTCTGACAATCTTTTGTATATTCTTGTGAAAGGAAACGAGCATTTTGAAATTCGAACAACACCAGTTATCCAAGTGAGCGCAAATTATCCACTATTCTGTAATCATGATTAGATAATTTGTTAATTACTTTGAAAGCTTTTGATGCATTGAGTGGTTCTAGCGTATGTGAAGTTTTATACTTGAAACTTGAGATCCATGTGTTTTCATGATTCCCCCTGTTTACAGGCGTTTATTGCCTATTGAATTTAAGGGCTTATTGTGAAACTCTTGTGTTGATATATTCCAATTCCAGCTTCATGGCGTTGGTTTCCTTTGCCACACTTGCCTTTTCATGTCATAAAATCGTATGCATAGCAGAGGTATTTTCTTGGCTTCGACCAACCTTCATATTTTCGCATGACCCTCGGTAACTGCCAAAGACAATTAATTTTAGTTTGAAAGCTAGAAATTTGCATAACCGTCAAACTGTAATACTTTCGAAGTAGTAGTCGTGGAATCTACCCCATTTTATGTAGATAGTATTGTTGGATACGGCTAGCAAGAAAGGTTATGGCTAGGTATTTGCTAATTTTTTTTGCGTGCTTCACAGCTCAGTATGGGTGTGTCATCAAGATCTGTCAGCACTGATGATTTTTTCAAGAAAAATCTCGTAAAAAATCTTGCAGCATTGCTTGGAATAGATCAGTCAAGAATCCGCGTGATGGACGTTATCTCAGCCTCAGGAAGTCGGCGAAGAAGAGCGGCAGAGGATTTATCATATGTTAAGGTCAGTCAATAGATTAATGCATTGTCTATTATCATAATTGTTCACTGTCATTGTTCTTTCACCGTTTTGTGTCGTGCTGTGCGATTTTCATGGGAAATTGTCGGTCAATGAAAGCAGACTGGAGATGGGCTCATTGAAACGAACAGACCTACAAAGACAGAACCCCATGTTGAAATACATGTAAAATGGGTTCATTTGCGATTAGGGTTTATTCAAAACTGCATTTTACTGCATCCGATTATAAAGAAAACTAATTTTTCTTCTTTAAACTATTTTATACCTTTTAACCAATAAACCAACTGCTTTGATGAAAATATATTGAGTGTTCCGAATTAAAAGCATATCTTCAGCACTCACACATGCAAAAGAGCTTTTGCTGGATCCAATCGTCATTTCAAATTTAGCCATTTCTCAAAATCTTTGGAATTGTTCATTGGTTATTTAGTATGTTATCCTGAATTTGTTAATATACTTATCGTTTCAGATTCAAATTGGTGACCCACCGCAGCAGGCAATAGCTAGTCAAAACGTATCTGCTAACGTTACAACAGCCAATCAAACTTCTTCAAGTAGGGCAAAATATTTTGCTTTGTTCTCATTTTTGGAACTAGAGTCTATTCTATTCTAAAATGTTCACAAAAAGATGTAAACTAATAGTTACAGGTGTTGTTTCTATTCGAAAATTAAATTTAATCATGCTCATTGAATCCAGCAGTGATACAGCTAAATCTAGTGGCAAACAAAATCTGACGTTGATTGATGACTTTGCCGCAGAAGATTGTATTCGAAATTAGCTACTTTTGTCTTTCCTGCCTTTGAAAGTACCTCACAAAGCTCTCACAATGCTCAACTGTTTTTTTGCTCTAAAATTTTTGTTGCAGTTGTAGCTACAAATCCAATTTTTTTTCAACAATCTCATACATAATGATAGCATAAACCATACATTTTTTTTGGAGAATCAATGCAAAATTAAGAAAATGCAATAAATGATTATACATTCCGTATTTCTTTTTTCGGACAAATATTTTATGAAGCAGTGATGAAGTTCCTTGAATAAAACATTACCTCTTTTCACAGCAAATCAAACATCATTTGCTGAATTGGAGTCAATAACAACAAAAGTTGTCCAAAGCACTCAGACAGGCGCACTAGCAACTGCAACAGGACTGGACCTAAGTGTGATTACCGTTACTGAACCCGAGCCTGAACCTGTTGACCCAACAGGAGGAGTAAGAGCAACTAATGCAACGGGTAAATTTCCATTTAAGAATATCAATTTGCTGCTTGCACTGTATTTTCTATGTAATAAGAAGCATAGCAAACCAATCAATGCAAATTTATGTTCTTGTAACTCTAATGACATTTTTACTTTTTAAATTCTCTTTGAAATGGTTACCGCAAATAGATTTATTTGTATCATGATAGTAAACACAAGCACATTTGCTTTGTTCTACTTCTCAGAGTTTCAATCTCATCAGTGCCAAGTAAAGTAGATTGTGAAGTAAGTTGTAAGATATATTGGTTGAAGCGCTGTGGTGATTCAATGCTCCATAATCCAAACCTGGCAGAATTTCTAGCATTTTAATCAAGTTAATATAGATTCGCGTACAAAATGTTTTTTCATTATAAGGGTGGAAATCAAGCTGGTATATTTATTATAAACATTTATTAGCTTTTCAGGAAATGAAGTAATTTGTGCGCGTATTCGTCATCCTGTAAAAACATATCATTAGTCTGCATATAGATTGGAAACATGAACAAGTTAGAGTTTCAATATATCAAATCTATAATAATATCTATTTTATTGTAGCGCAACAAGTGAATGGTACAAACTCCACCTTGCGTTATGATCAGAAGATACCAGTGACAGATACCAAACAACCTGCCCAATACCTCATACCAAAGAAACTCCAAGCAATTGTGCTACCAGTAAGCAGCAATGAAACGATCCCTTTCCCAGTACAGCCAATACTACGCATGTATGATTCTCTAAATCGCTGGGTCAGCAATCTAGGCAGAGACGTTGATCGCTGGAGAGTAAAGGCAGCTATTCTTCTAGGCACTGGGGATCCAAATGCACAATTGATTGGCAACTCCACAGTAGAATTTATCAATGGCACTGCTAATTATTCAGATTTGGCAGTAACGCACAGTGGCACTGGATATAAGCTTATATTTAATGTTACTTATCCCCAGAATGTCAACTTTGCTTTCATTTCAGATGCCTTTGATATAAAAGAGCGTGTGCTCTACTTCAATTTGATCAGGCAGCCTGGAGGTGGCAATGAAACTGTGCCGTTTTTGCAGCAACCAAAGGTAGAGGTCCGAGATGCGGCAAATGGTCAATTGGTCAATAATACAGGATGGAAGGGTAGAAAGTGGTTGTTCGTTGCAGAGCTTATTCAAAATGGTAATATTGAAGCGAGTTTGAATGGAAGCATTTCGATTGCATTTGTTGGAGCATTTGCTTCCTTCACAAATTTGAGTGTCGACACAGCAGGAAAAGGTTATCAACTAAGACTAAAAACGATGACGTCACCATCGTCTGTATACAGTGCCAATTTCATTTCTCAGACATTTGATGTGAAAGAAAGAGAACTTTATCTAAGTATTGCGCAACAACCCGGTAATTGCAACGATACCGTTATTTGTGGAAACCAACCTATCCTTGAAATCAGATCAAGATATCCAGATGCTCTTGCCGGAAATCTCGGCTGGAAAGGAAGCGATTGGTTTATAAATGCAACAATGAACACAGGAGGGCCAAACAGTGTGCTGAATGGCACTTCTTTTTTCAGGATACCAAGATCGGGGTTGATAACCTTCCGAGATCTAAACTTCTATGATGTAGCTTCTGGATATAGGTTACTGTTCAATGTCATCATTCATCCGGCCAATCCAAGATTTGCCAACATGTCAATAATATCTGATGTATTTGATGTAAAACAGAGATCTTTCTACTTAGCAGTCAAGGTTGCTATTGGAAATGTCAATGACTCTGTTGTTTTTGGTCAGCAACCAGTCATTGAAGTAAGAGATGTTGGTACCAATGTTGCAGCAAAACCATTAAAGAATAAATGGAATATAACAGCAATGATCTCAAACAATCAAAATAATGGCACCTTAACTGGAACTAAAGCTATTTCTGTTATGGGTGAAATCGCAACTTTCAATGATTTAAAGATAACTGGCTATGGCGTTGGATATTCGTTGCTTTTTCAATCGAACTATGGACATCAGGTATGATGATTTGCAAATTTGCATAGGAGGAGATATGTTTACTCCAACTTGACGAAGGCTTGCATGTTAATGTTTAGAAAATGTCTAGTCACTGTTTTAGGTTCCTTTTCTTAATCATCTTGAAGGATTATTTGGGATATAGTAAACCAATTGACTGTGGCTAAGGCCTTAAATCAATCCATTTCGATATTGTAGTTTTATATTGTTTACAATATTAAAACATTATTAGGCTAACCTGCGCTAGCTGCTGCTGCTGGTGCATAACAGCTTCTACCGCTTTTTAGGATAGAAAGGAGGTATAGAACAGTTTAAGATTGATACTTTCATATGCATGCTTGTTGTAAAATGTATCTCTAGACGTTGTATTTCTTTATCTTTCAGGTTATTTCAAAGCCTTTCAATGTTAGATTCAAGAATGATTATTTTCCTGTCTTTGACGGCAATACTCCACATGTTATCAACGTATACGAAAACGAGACTGCACCAAAGACACTTCATACATTCTTAGCAACAGACCAGGACATCGGAATCGCTGGTACTGTCAAGTACATAACTGGTGATAATAAATTGGCTTGGCTTTTCCACCTAGCAACGTCTACTGGCATGTTTGAACTGAAATCGAGCCTCGATCGTGAAAATGTGTCTTCGTACTCTCTAATCATTCGTGCTATTGATAGTGCTCCGAGTCCATTCGAGCTGACCAGGCAAATTTCTCTCACAGTCAACGTGTTGGATATCAACGACAATAAGCCCAAGTATGATTGGCCAGTTCTCAATATAACTATACCGGAAACAGTTGCAATAGGAGACGAAGCTTTTAACGTAACAACAACAGATGCTGATGAAGGTGAAAACGGCAGGCTCACATACAAAGTCTTGGCAACAAATGATACCGGGAGATTCAGGTTGAATCCAAGCAGTGGAGTTTTCAGTGCCATTTGTAAGTCTTTTTTCCCGTTAATGTCTAAGAGAAATACTTTTGCTTGTGCCTAGACTGAAGTGTTCTACTAGTTAAAAAGCATAACACGGTGTGGATATTAATTAATTACAGAGGGCAGAATAGTTTTATAGCTTACATCAAGGTAATGAAATATAATTTAATTAGATGAATACATCCAGTTTTGAGTAAAGCTTTAGCAGCAACTGATTTTTTGCAATTCTATTTAATAGAAATTTGCTGCCCTTCAAAAGTTTGCTTAGCTGTATAATACCGTAACATTTCTTTCTTATATGCAATTTTTGAGCCTTTTGATCCAATCATTGAAACATCTTGAGACGTTTTTCCTAGCTTCCTATAAATATTTTCAATTTCCATTATCCTCTGTATACGATTTGAAGTCTTTTAATACAAATATACATTTTTTGAAATAATTTTTGCTCTCAAAAGTATACTTGTTGATTCATTGTTCAAATTTTGTTTTTTCTTTGTGCAGCATCATTGGATCTTGATGGTAATAACACGCCTGAGCCAATTTATTATTTTTTAATCAACGTCCACGATCATGGTACACCGTCTCAGCATTCGGTTAATATAACAGCGTATGCCCGCATTGTTCGAGTCAACGAATTTGCACCAACATTTAACAACAGCAAGACTTCTGTTTCGCTGAAAGAGGATACCCCTGTTGGTACTACAATCTTTGTTGTAAATGCAAGCGATCTGGACTCTGGTCAAGACGGAAATATCACATATCGAATTTCATCGGGAAATCCGTCAAACCTGTTATCTTTGTCTGGCAACAACATTTTAATTGCCAAGATGCTAGACCATGAAACACAATCAAGCGTCTCTTTGGTAATCGAAGGAAAAGATAACCCAGCTAAAGGAAATCCCAAATCCTCCTTATTAACTATCGATATAACTATCTTAGACGTTAATGACAATCGGCCAATATTTAATCTTGCATCGACCACTATCAGTGTGCCAGAAAATGTCGCTGTTGGCTCTATGGTTGTTTCTGCAGCTGCAACGGATAGAGACTCAGGGACAAATGGTCAATTGGAGTATCACATGACTGCCAATTCTTCAGCTCTTTTCAAGCTAGACAAAAATTCTGGCGCTGTGGTTGCTCTGGTTGATCTAGACCTTGATTCTCAAAAGCTCATTTCCAAGCAAGTTACCATGACTATATTTGTGACCGATAAGGGATTTCCAGTCTCTTTGAACAACTCCGTAAATTTGACATTAAATATCGTCGCTGTCAACGAATATGCACCTGTTTTGAAGCATTCTGCTGAGATCACAATGGCTCTTACTGTTAGCAAACAAATCGGAGACTTGATTCTTCAGATAAATGCAACTGACGATGACTATAGCAATGATGGAATGATTTCTTATTCTATTGCATATGGAAATGACGATGGCGTTTTTAGTATCAATCAAACAACAGGTAAGCTTTTAATCAAGAGTCGAAATCAAATTGTCTGAGTGTTTACCTCATTGTTAAAATTATGTTAAAGATTTTTTCCATTGGAATATTGATAAATTCAGCTTTGGTTAACGGATTTTAAATCTTAGTGAAAGAGTATCCTTAGAAATAGAAAAACTGCACTAATATCATAGTGACACAGTAATGATTCATGATTTTTATTTGTTTTTTAACTGGCCAGATTTTATGTAATATTACTTATACATATTACTTTTTTGCCCTAATGTATCTTTGTCTTTCTCTATAAACATTAAAATGTTACTTTTATGTTTTAACTTCGTTATAGGCAAGATAATTCTGGAAAAGGTCCCAACTGGCAAATTTTATGTGTTGGACATCGTTGTGTCAGACCAAGCTACTGCTGCTACTCGTAAATCTGTAAACATGAGAGTAACTTTGCTTAATATGAGATCTTCAACTGGAACAGGATCCGGTGGTGTTTATATTGGCTCTGTTAGAAAATCCATCTCTCTAGCAATAACTCCTGGTAATAAAATCGTCGTACCTGTTTATGTCAATGTCGGTACACAAAATCTTGAAGGCATCGATGTTACAATAACCTATGATAGCTCTGTAATGCGGTACGACACTACAACAACAGACTTCTTTTTCATTCCTGCAAGTGGCAGCATCCAAATCATTGGTCTTATATCTCCAAACAAATCCCTTGTCGGTATTCCCAAGATAGCCGATATTACGTTTGTTGGTCTTCTGTCTACTTCTACTACAGGTGGATCAAGAAATGTAATTCTCGTTGACAAAAATGCTGAGGATGTACCACCTGTTTCTATCAAACCTACTTCATGTCCACAGAATGTTTTGGGGGATGCTAACATGGACTGTACAGTGGATATTAAAGATGCAGCACTAATTCAAACCTATTCTCGCGAATCGCTCAGTGATTTTACTTCCAAGCTTGGTGTCAAACTCAAAAATGACTTGTCTTCAGGTCAGAAAAGAACTTTTGATACTGACAAAAATGGAGTTGTTGATTACAATGATGCTGTACTCTCAGCAAATGTTCTCGTTGGCTACGCAAAATTTATCTCAAGTATTTCTGTTACCTCACCTTCCGCGCCTGACTGTAAACTTTCGATATCTGCAACACTAAAGAACAAAGATGGTACGGGAGCAACTAATACTCGGGTGTTTGTTATTTTTTCTTACCCCACAGATGCTTTAAATACAGAGTTGAC
>WUAR02091117.1:8668-19539 GCA_015164055.2 Chrysaora achlyos
ATATCTACTCTGCCACCGCTCCCACAATCCATAGCTCGTTCCCATGCAGCTCATGGCATCCATCTTTGCCCTAAGCAATTCGACAAACTGCTTTGCATCATATTATTGTTCAACATTGCTTTATCATCACCAAGGCTTTGTTACAACAATTGCGTCAAAAGTATGGCCTATTTAATTTATGGACTCCCATCAGATAATACTTCAATCCAACCTTTCTGCATCCTACATTTCAATGGATGTTTGTTAGTATCTACGTAAGTATATGATACCTGTACCACATCAACTGTATAATAAATATCTCTTCGTTTATATGCTTCGTTTATACTAATTAGCTACAAAATTCCTTTATTATTGAATTTAACACTTGCACACATATATAGATCCCTAAGTGCCTTATCTTCAGAAATATTGTC
The DNA here is from genome assembly GCA_015164055.2 of Chrysaora achlyos. Lineage (NCBI taxonomy): Eukaryota > Metazoa > Cnidaria > Scyphozoa > Semaeostomeae > Pelagiidae > Chrysaora > Chrysaora achlyos. The sequence continues at coordinate 9,082 of WUAR02091117.1, forward strand.
AACCGCTGTTTTCCGTTTGTTTATTAAATTACAACACCTGTTTAGTCATTTGGCAGCCCCAACCTCTTAGCAAGCATTTCCCAATCGTTCTGCGCCTCCCAAAATCTAAATTTGTCTTTATCAGTACAAATAAAGATCTTCTTTAAAAAATTTGAGCATTCAAGAAGTGATGGCTATCCATCATAGTTCTAAAAAGAACCATTCTTACACCACAATATATGAACTATGACGTGCCTACAATGAGACAATAGTTCTGGTCTGTCAGAAAGTACATTTAACAAAATAATGATCACACTGTTACAGAATAATCCCACAGCAATAGTGTCAAGGAATGTAGACTCATCGTACATGTTGTTCAAATATAATTCATTGTTCAATGAATGAAAAGAAATCACAAGCTGTGTATGGGTCAAATTTCTTAGAATCTCCCTCAACTTCGGCAAAAAGGTGTGCAAAATAGAGACCTCATTGCCTGAAATATGCTGTGTTACTTTGTCGTCACATCAGTGCCCTCAGGCTCAAGCTAAATCACCATAAAAAATGTTCTGGTGCTCTGCTATCTGCCACCTCCTGTCCTACACTAGCGAATGCCATTGATAGCACATGATACCGTATGTGCAACTCTTATTCTTCGTATAAGCTTAGCAGTTATTGAATAATGCTCTTATGTGCTACCTTCGAGGCTTAAAGCCTACAGGCTACTTACCATTTCAAGTATTCACTTATCCACTAACGTTTCTCCTTGTTTCTTATTGTACACATTTTCAATCTGGTCCTCCCATTCCGCCTCATAGTAATAATAATTCATGGTCTGATGTATTATGTTTCACATCGATGGTTTATGCTTTGGACTCTCGAATTATGTATTGTTTTTTGTCTTCAGAGCAGTATGTATTAAGCTTTCTACGTAATACTGAGCATTCAGCATTACTTAGTACGTCAACAGAACTTCGACGATAGCAGTAGCTATGACCCACAGAGAAACACAATACTTTAAAGAGCATCTTGTAATTTACATAAAGATGTGCTTGCCTCAGCCTGTTGTTCTGTTTATTCACTGTCTAGAAAAAGCAATTTAAAATGACATTCTATACGGCAACTAGGTTATTTCAAAAGGGTAATATATCATGGCATTGAGTCTGATCATTGTAAAGTGATTACGCGAAATAGAGTTAAGGGTTAACAACTTAAAGTAAACATCCGTTTCACTTTTCACTAATATTTGAACACGGTTTAAGACGACTATCAATTCTGCCCAGCACTAAAAGCGTGTTTTATTTTCTGTAATCAGGTGTTTCAAGCATTTGTTTTCGGCGAGATAAGAATTCTTGAATTGCATAACAAAAAGTTGAGCCTTGATTTTCAAAGGTAGGGCTTTGTCTTTTACCAGTACTGTCAGATGCATAGAGGTGTCTGAATGTTATGGTCCTTCCACGATAATTTTAAACGATAAATCATAAACAGTGCATTAAAGATGAATCAATAAAACCAAGGGGAACGCAAGCATTATAAATCCACTGGAGCAGTGACGACATGTCACTGTATGACTGACCCTAGACAGGGGAGTAATAATAATAATTATTATTATAATTTTTATACAGGATAATCTATCAGTGCCAAAAGGCATTGTTATCACTGGAGTCCTCTTGAATCCTGTAATATAAACATCTTAGGCCCGTTTTGTTAATCTGTCAATTACAGGTGTCTTATTGCCTTGCAGTCGTGATGTTGGCCATGGGAGGAAAGCTCATGCTGTTAAAAGTTTGTATTTATTTCTTAGGGACTTATCTCTAAATCATGGGTCACATGAACTAGATCGGTCCCTAGCTTTTCTTTGCTTGTTTTTTCTTCTTTGGTCATCTTGGTTTCGATAACATCTATTTATATTCGGATTAAGCCATTGAATTTTTGCGAGTTATTGTAGCTATTAAAATATTTATCTCGATCTTCACAACAAGAAGGCCATCCAGCTTTTAAGAAGATGCAATGGAAAGGCCTTAGGACAGCCATAGCGGTTAGAAGTTTTTATCTACACATAGTGAAATTGTCATGGAAACACCATTGTCACCAAGCTTATTTCTGTACTTATGTTGATGTAGTCAATACACACATGAGAAATATCCACTTTTGGAGCAAGTTCCGTGTGACTGTCACGGAACCACTGATAATGAAACAGCTTCTAAATATAAAGAGCTGAATCATGGTGGCCAGCAGAACCATCTTTACCCTATCTTCACCTTTACTTCAGTTAATAAGTTCATAAATGACAAAAATAAAAGGGCTATGACGTTAGTACAGAGATGATGTAATAGGAATCAACAACTGCCGTAAATCGATCTCTTAAAATGGTGTTCCTTTACTACAAGTATTTGGATCAAAGGAGATGCGTTGGCTACCTGTGCAGCAAAGAATTGAATTTAAGTTGTTGCTGCTAAATACAAGGCACTGAATAACATGGAACTCTTTACTTGTTAATAAGGACAATTTTAAAATTTAGGTCTTAGATCTTAGTCTTGTACAATGCTGAAGAATGTAACCCATACACCAACCCATAGAAACCATATACTTTCTCTGCCTGATGAAAAGCACTCGCAACATCCCTGACAGTAGTGACGAAAGCGTTTAAAATGAAGGTTGTGAACAACTCTTAAGATAAGATTATTTTTGTTGTTGAGAACTTTATAACGAGCGTGTGATGCCGGTGGTAGTGATCTTTTTTTTATTGCTTTCACAAGGGGGTAGCGCTAGAGCTTGGGTAATTAACATAGCTCTATATAAAGGGTGGCGTATTTCTGATTAACAACAGAAATAAGCTCATAGCTATGCATCTACAATGACGACATAGGACAAGAAAACAGGAGTTCTTGGTGGAAAACGTTATGTCACTACAGGCCTGGTTGCGGCAGTAACATATGATTGGTGTAGTACACGTCTAGTACACTGGAACTTGCCATACTATCCTATCTTATTTTAAAGAATTGAAAAAAATACCTTCTTTAGACCAAAATAACAGCTTAACCACAAACGCGAACTGCCTATAATACAACGGATTACTCGGCCACCTTTACTTGCTTGGCGGGTGCAAGCTACAAGATCGAACTACGGCTATGTACTGCAATTGCTCTTTCCGAATCGATACTACCACTGTCGTACCAGGAAGTCAAGAATGTTCGCAAATGCATTCGCTAGCAAATTCCAACGGCCGTAAAGTATTTTTGGCTTTTCAAGAATAGGACCCATTGACTCATAATTCATTGATTTGCCTTGTCTGATGCAATTTAATCTATTTCTATCTGAAGGTTTTCTACCTCGAGTTACTTCAGTCAATAAAGATCTAGATATAGGAGGTATTTTCAGTGATCATTTTGTGATGACTTTTCTAAGAGTTTTAATCTATTAATTAGAAATTACGCTTTCCCGTGTTAATACCTGCCTGCTAAATCTTGTGATTGCTGTCTGACTTACAACTATGCTTTGGTTGGTTTTTCTTATATGTTTATCAGTTTATTTCACTTTTAAATTATGGTCGCTAAAACACTTATGTAGCAATAATTTCCACCCAGCTATATGAGAATATTTTTTCATCTAGTTGAAAAGTATGTACTTTTTGGAATCCTCAAAAAATTAGGTTGTAATTCTTTTTCTGCAGTTATGGTCTCAAAATTTCAAGCAGAAAGTCAGGAATATTTTGGAGAATGCAAGGAAAATGGTAAAGTAGACACAGTGAGGGAGGTTAAAAAGGAAAAGGTCCATGGTATCACCTCCATAGGTCAATGTCTTAAAAGGACCGTGAAATCAAGAAAAAGATATAGACATTTATTGAATTGCATCTGTTGGATTTGCAAATTTGAAAAGAAGCATTTCCCACGACAACTGTGTAGACTAGTGGCTTCGCTGCAAAGGAGGTCTAAAAAGAATAAGCAACGAGCCAATACCGATTTTCTCAAGAAATATGTTTTTCAGAAAAGAAACCTTGCAAGTCGAACTTTCAAAGCAGCTGCTGATTCAAAAATGGCAGTAAGATCGCAAAAAACTGCCAATAAATCATCGGACATATTTACAGTTTCTAGTCCACCCTTTTGTCACATTGCTGTGCCAATTAATATACAACCTTCGCTGGTGCCTTCTAAAGATGAAATTGACTTTATTTTTGATAAGTTTTGATAAACGTTATGATACTCAAATTTGTTGTTAAACACCTTTTTAGATATTGTTCGCAATGTCAGTCAGAATGGTAAATAAGGAATGAGGCATGATACACTTCACTGCATTAAAAACCTTTGATAAACTATTTACAAAAATTTTGAGTCGAATGCATACAGTTTGCCACCTGTATGTAGAAATAGGAAGATTATCGAGGGTACTTTGCGATACTTAGGATTCTTCGATTTCGCAATGTTGTCAACTTCGTCATAGCGTCACATGATGCCTATCCCTCCAAAATTTTAAATGCAATTTTGGAGAGGTAAATGATCGAAGAAGGTCAAAATATTTTGCAGACACATTCATATAGAAATTATTGATAAGATTAAGTCAAAAAAGTGTTGGCACCAATTTAGGTGGCACAAATCCTAAGCATCAGTGTTTTTGATCCAAAACTGAGACCATTTTTCACCAAATTTGTCAATTTACGAACTCAGTAGGAGCGAAGTGTGAGCTGTTGTTGTACCGGCTGTTGATATGGAAGACCGAATACTGAGACTCATGTAGCAAATGTAACTTTGGCGTATATTTTTCTTGCGTTTCTTTTGTGATTTTTTTCTACTGAAGGCACGGCCGGTAAAAGCGAAGTCGGTAGCAGAACTAAAACGGTTGTAAGGTCAAAACCTAACCCTATGTTTTTGTTTTGTTTCTAGTGTAGAATTTTACGCTGATTCCAAGGATCTAAATTATTTGGCTAAGAATTATGTACTTGCACCCGTTTTTAGCCCCGAAAATTGCCATTTTGCAGTTTTTGTTCTGTTCTGTACAAGACGCGATCAAAGCATGCCATCAGTGACGTAGTAGTTTTGTGACTGGAAGCACTGTCTGCGCTGTCTGAGTCAAAATGGAAGATATCGGATCATCACTATGGTACAGGCAAGTCGTGCGGTACAACATCAAGAAGGATCGAGCAATCACAAAATCAAACAACAGTTTAAAAGATGACGGCTGATATAGCTTATTTGTACAGGACGTCGATCACAGCAAGATTTGAATACCAGCCCAGACAGAATTTTGCAAAAATTCAGAGAAGGGGTAGTCCTAAATGACCGCATGGAACGGCCAGACAACGCAGCACATGGTTTATTCATGATGATAGTCAAAGTTAAGACTGGTAAGTACCACTTGTTTAAAATTTCTTGCCAATTTTAGAACCATTACAATCCAAGTAGACATCCAAGTTATAATTTTCAACAGTATAAATTGGCAAAATTTCTAGACTGCGTTGGTCTGCTTGTCAAAAACGAGGATATGGTTTCACGAAAAATGCAATATTCTCCTGGTATCTATGGACGGAAAATTTTCACAAGAATAACAAATCGCCTTACATGTTGATTTTATTTATCTGCAAAATGCACGTAAAAAAGCTTGAACCTGTAAAGATTCGACTAATTCCAAATGAATGATTCGGGTAGACATGCATGTAAACAAACATACCTAATGTTTTTGAGAACAATTCTTATCGGACAACAACAAAGGACCAGCATAATCCAAGAAAATATACGTAATACTTCACTTTTTGGACTGTAATGTGAAATATCAAAAACATTGCTAAGTTGTGCATCCAGTACTGCACCTGTATTAACCATGACACGGATAACTTTTGGTTCAAATGTCACTTTTGAAAAATACTCAATGCTTCTTTTCTTTAAAGTTCATTTTGTGGCAGCACACTGGACCATTTTCCCTGGTGTGGCTGTAGGAATTCAGGACCCCCCCCCACCGCCAAAAAAGATTGGCAGACAACAAGGAACCAAACCTACCTCGAGATGGCAAATCGGCAGGGTTCTGCGGTCCTGGGCAATAAAACCAGTTTTTCCCTGTACGAAAACCTCAAAATGTCCGATACACAGTGACACTAACTATTTCGAGAGTTTGTCGTTTTTTTATCCAGCACAGGGTTTCCATCAGAATCAACCCAATGACATTTCTCTTTGTGACACAGAACGAACTGTTTAAGCAAGTTTCGCCATCAAATTTGCCCCTAGCAGTTCGAGACGCGGTGTGCTTTGATCGTATCTCATTGGCGAGACCTTTGCTTTGGAAAACGACGAAATGCACACCTACCAACTTAGTTGTATAATTTATATAATTTCAGCACTGCACTTAAACAAGTCTTTCTAAATAGGAATGGTACATGTTGGTGCTATTCGTGTAAATTTTGTATCATATAAGACTAGTTATCTCTTTTTTAAATTCCTCTAAAGTATATTGCATATTGTGAGAAAACCATAGGCAGGCCAGACAAAAAATTTCACGTGCCGCTACTGCTATCCAGAAAAAAGAATGTAAATCTAAGACACTAGATAACGGTCTACAAACTTCATTACTGTATATTGCTTAATCCATTGATATAGCTATACTATTTAGACTAACCTATTTGTCACTGTAATTAATGTTAATTTTTCATATTATTCTAATTTACTTCGTTATGTTTAGCTTAGTTATTCTTTTAGTTTGCTATCATAAACTGTATTAGATTTTACAGTATCATTGTATTAACCTTGTATTTTAATTTATTTAAATAAATAATTAACACCTCCTAACATTATATTTGGCTAGGGGCCGCCTAGTTACCTTTGTTATAAAAAAAAAAAGTATGCAATCTTTAGCTCAGTTCGCAGTGTTTCTTTCAGCTTGTGTCGTTAATTAGCAAATTAATACTGGATAAAAAACTTTAATTTCATCTTATCAAGTGAAATTAATTACCATGAGAAACAAATCATTGAAATTTTAACTATAAATTTGAATTCGATATCAAACAAAAGAAGAGCAGAACGCAATTAATCCCTGATTAAGGTTATTTCTCGCTTTGGGGACAGCAAATGTTTTTCTTGCGGCTTGCCGGGTATTATAGCCGTGTGTTGGTGTTGTATTTTGGAAGACTGACAGAGAAAATCCATTTTTGAGCCTGTTTTTATGTCGTGCATAAACTTTGCACATTGCACAGTGTAGCTATCACAAGTTTTAAATTCCAAATTTATGGAAAATTGTTTGGAGCTTGCTGTGCTTTAAAAAAGTTCTTTTAGAGCTTTGTTTAGATTACGGCCCACAGGTAGCTAAGGGAGAACAGATTTGCATTTCCCAGTTAATTAAAGCATAGTTGATGTGAGGCTCGATAAAAAAATATAAGTTTCTTATGATTTGTGGAAGAACATAGTGCCTAACCTTAGCTAGTATTCCAATGCCTTTAGAAATTTACCTGTTGAATGTGTTGTTTCCAGCTATGTCCTCATCTAAGAGTACACTAAGATATTTTCACTTACTGAAACCGCTGAATTTCTGCATCAAGTGAGAGAAGCTTTTCAAAGCTGAAATTCATCAAGACCTTGATGAGATCTTCAATGAAACAGGGAAGGCTATATGAAATGGTGATCCTGGCATGCGAAAAGGATTTGACTGATACCATTGACCTTGAGGACATAATAAACAAATGGACGAAAATGCCAAAGACAAGGCGTCTTATATCTGTAATTCCATCTTCAAAATAAAGATAACAAATGCCATAGTTAGATTTTTTTATTTTATTTTGGGTGATGGCCCACGTATTGCTGCTTACATTTCAGATGAAGAGTAGTTTTTGTATAGGCCTACAGTAATTTTTGTCACAAATATTCTATATACGCTGTACAGTCGGTCCAAAAACAATTTCACGCTACAGTCGGTCAAGAGTGTGTTTGCACCCCTCCCCCAAACAAAACTTAAATGTGCGTCCCTGCTTAGCTCATTAGCTATTATATCTATTTAGTATTGACATGGAACCAAACGCTTGAAATTTGTATTTATTGAATTGAATTCATAATGGCAGAAGCTTTTTTGGCCATATTCACTCGCGCATGTCAAATACAGATTTCCGTCCCACTTGTTCCAAAAGAGGTCTATCTATTCTTGTTTGTTGTTGGTGTCTGAATTTCTGCACTGGTTTGCTGTTTCAATTGTGCCGAAATAGATGTCTAGAATGTCAGGGGATACGGAATCTCTTCTCGTGTCAGAGTCCAAAGCACGAAAAGACCTCGTGGAAGATGGAACTGAGCTCCAACCATTGAAAATTGATTTATCACAGACGGGATTTCAAAATATATCCGAAGAAGATGTCCAAACATGTGGCGGGATAGTCCGTGTTGCAATACAGGGAGGCCGATCTAAGAAGACGGCCATAGTCACTCTTCACGATCTTGGCCTGGATTACATTTCGTGCTTCCAGTCTCTGTTTTGCTTTCATCAGCTACAACCAGTGCTGAAGCATTTTTCCGTTTATCACGTAAATTTCCCTGGCCAGGAAGAAAATGCCCCAGCATTTCCAGAAGACTATGTTTACCCCACAATGGACGAAATTGCCAAAATGCTCAAAGACGTCATGGATTTTTATGGAATAAAATACTGCATTGGCTTTGGTGTTGGAGCTGGAGCAAACGTTTTCTTACGTCTTGGATTGAAATATCCAGAGTCTGTTGAAGGTCTAGTTCTCGTCAATGGGACATGCTCCACTGCAACATGGTCTGAATGGGGATATCAGAAGGTAGGACCTTTAGAATAGCCTAGAATTAATCTAAGAAGGGCAGTGTAGCCCTAGACCTCTCTTTTGATGTGATCACACCATTTTATTCATTTTAACATGAAATTAAAGAGAGCTAGCAGTTAATGCTTTTTGTCCTGGCATAATTGGTTTCATGGGGTGGTTTCAAGTTGTCTTGCAGTGGTTTCAGTTTGTCATGGATTGGTTTCAGCACTTATGTCATAGAGTGGTAGCCGTGTATTGTGGAGTATTTCCTTGTATTGTCGAGGTGTTTCACTGGGTGTGTTGTTCTTTTAAGTTGTAAAAAATCATTTATTCTGTCAAGCCATTTTTATGTGATAAAGTTCTGTTTATGTAGTCATTCTTCACTAGCTATCTTTTAGATTGAATTAAATTTACTCTACCTTACCTCAGTTGTTATATTTCTTTACAAGCTCTATTCTCTCATCTTTTATGTTTTTTTCACTTCCCAGCTGTTTTGCCCTACACTGAACATTTTTCAGATATCCCATTGTAATTGGTAGAGCCCCTTTTATCATATTGTATTCTTTTTTTGAAGTGCTTGCCAGGTCAAACCCAACCCTATGTTTTTGTTACTTTTATTGGTGTAGAGTTTTATGCTTATTTGGAATATCTAAGGTAGTTGGCTTAGCTATTAGCTATCTGCACCTGTCTTTAACCCCCAAAGTTGCCTTTTTGCAGTTTTTTTTCCATGCAAGCCGCAATCAAAACATAAAAGTGACATAAAGAGGAGCTGTTGTATTGTGACTGGATGCACTGTCCAAGTCAAAATTGGTGATAACAGATCACTGCAGTACAGGTCAGTTGAACCATGCAACTTCAAGTTGGATAGAGTAATTGGGAAATCAAACATTGGTCAAAAGGAAGACAGCACATACAACTTATGTGCATGGGATGAAGATCACTGCAAGTTTAGATTTGAATACCAGCCTGTACAGAATTTTGCAAAAATTAAGAGAAGGAATAGGCCCAAATGACTACATGGAATAGCCATACAACAACAGCAAATTTTGGTTTGTTTATTCATGATGATAGCAAAAATTAAGACCAGTAAGTACCACAATGGAAATCTAAGTTATAAATGTCAGCCTTATATATAAATATGAACTGATAAAATATTATAGTCTATAAATATTAAAATATTATTTAGATATTATTTGAATATAAATATTATTAGTTTATAAATATGAACTTGCAAAATTGCTAGACTGTATCAGGCTGCTTATCTTAACTGAGGATCTTGTTGCATGAGAAATATGATTTTCTTTTGGGGTAATTCCATGTCAAACCAACTTACCTATATGTCCCAACTATCACTAATTTTGATAAAACTTTTCACATATGTTTCTCATGGTAAGAATAGGCTATATTCCAAATTTCAGCTTACAATCTTTAACGGGGGCTGAGAAATCAGTTTCTAAAGATTTCCCCATTTCACCCCGATCCGCGTCCCCCCAAACAGTAGAACATTAATAAATTTAGTTCCACTTGTGCTGTTGGGCCCAGTGATAGCTCATTGTAAAGCTCTTTTAAAGCTCTTTTCTAAGATGATAGATTCTACAACCTACCCTACATAACAAAACTATCAATCTTGAAAAACCATCTTCATTTTCAATGGCTCCCTGTAAATTAGTACCTTTTCCCCCTGGGGAAAATTTTACACCAAAAGCTTCCTTACTATATAGATAACCATGTTACAAATCTATAGAGTGGGCCCT
>WUAR02092228.1:0-19516 GCA_015164055.2 Chrysaora achlyos
CTTGAGAAATTTCTAGAAATATACAGAGTGGAAGATGTTTGTTTAGAGTCTAACATCAGTGACTCTAGAATGCTTGATGAGATCAATCTGCCCACACTGCTCCAATGCAAGGAACTCCATCCAGACCCGAGAAATGTCAATATTGTCATATCTAGTGGAAGTGTTGTTGCTCCGTTGTATCAACTGCAAGGTGATGTCCTGATTGTCTTGCTTTCCGGCTCAAGCAGAGTTGTCATGTTTGATAAAAAGTATACGAAAGAGTTATACAAAGATGATTATTTCTTTGCCCCGCATGTGTCTAATGTCATTCCTGACCAAGTAGACTTGCAGATGTTTCCTGAGTTCAGTCAGATGCCACATCACGTAGCAGAGCTGCAGCCTGGTATGAAAAGTATTTGAATTTAATGATTTTTTTGGGCATTTATTATTTCAAAGGTTCATTAACTGGTCATCATTGTAGAAAGCTTGTGTATATGGGACCTGCCACATGTCTCAGTTTTATTTTTAAAAAAATATGCTAGTGAAACTGCAAAAGTGAAAGAGATGTGAAAATGAGAGTTGCTCCTTGGTGTCTTGACAAACTATTTATTTCTGGCCTTGGTCGCCTTCTCCAGGGTGCAGCACCCATGGGAGAAAGTCCCATTAAGTCCTAATTTATTAAGATAACCCTGACATTTATGACAGGCCAAATAGATGTGAGACAGTTACAACCCCTTTGAAAGGGGGTTAGGATTTGAGAAGTCGACGTAATATTGAAATTGTCAGTTTTCACACATTGTGACCATTTTCATGATCTCCATGGCATGTAAGGTTAATGAACCAGTGAACGTATCCAAACAAGCTTGCTTCAAAGACCACACCCCTTGTTGGTGAATTTTAGCTGCATTCACCAGGGACAGTATAGAAATTTGGAGAGTCAATTACTAAGTTAGGCAAATAAAAATTGTTATTTTAATATAGGTGATATGTTGTATGTTCCGAGAAATTGGTGGCTCCAGTCGACTTCTTCTGGTGATCACAGAGTTGGTGTTAACATATGGTTCAATCCATTTGATGAAGATGCTAATTTTCCAGGCAGTGATATGAGTAAAGACATTATACAGGTCAGTCCTCTATAAAGCTTGTTATGAGGGGAGGGGCGAACATCATGGCAAAATTTTGCACCTTGTTTCTTTGTTTGAAGTTACAAGGGCACATCAACAAGGCTTGATTGTAAAATACCTTGATATGTTTTAATATTTTAATGGTTAACTGATGTGTAGGGTTAGTGAAGGCAATGCCCCCCCCCCCCACTTGGTGCCGTGAATTCTGCTTTATGCTCCCTTGTGAAAGAGATTGGCACCTCTGAATAAAGAGGTGTCTTTGAAATGTTCATGAACAGAAACTGATGATACCTCTGTATATTCACCAGTTAAGGGACACACCAACTTGATGATTACCAAAAAATTACTGCTGCACTTTATTCTTGTCCTCGTTATTGTTAATCATATGATGGCTTCTGTGATAACATAGGAATTGATTATTCATCATGGATCTTTGAAGACTTAGCATCAACCAATGAATCAACCGTTCAATAAACTAATCATTCATTCAATCAAACAATCACTCACTTAATCACTTAATTGCACATTCAATCAATCAATAACATAATCACTCAACTAATCTCTCAATCACTCAATCAACCAATCACTCAATTAATCATTCATTCAATCAACCAGTCACTCACTTATTTAATCACTCAATCACTCATTCAATCAATCAATCAATAACATAATCATTCAACTAATCTCTCATTCATTCATTCAATCAACCAATCACTCACTCAATTAATCAATCAATCGTTCATTAAATTGAACAATAACATAATCACTCTAATAATCACTCAATCACTCATTTAATCAAACAATGACATAATCACTCAATCACTCAATTGATCAAACGGTAACATAATCACTCATTTTATCACTCAATCACTCATTAAATTCATAATCACTCGATTAATCACTCATTTAATCAAACAATGACATAATCACTCAGTTTATCACTCAATCACTCATTTAATCAAACGATACCATAATCACTCAATTAATCACCCAATCACTCATTTAATCAAACGATAACATAATTTTTGCAGGCAACCAATCGTTACGATGAATTTCTAGACAAGCAGACGTTTGAACTAGAGTGTGCTGACAGAAGGACATCGTTACGTCATGTGCTAAAGATAAATGAATCAGATCCGAAAACCCTTCAGTTGAGGATACCAAAAAAGAACGAAAGACCCAGTGACGTCATACTTCCTAGTGGATATGCAAGTAAGTCAATAAACTCAATATGCAAGTTAACTGAATTGAATTGCCAAAAATTGGCAAATTTTATATTTCGTTCACCAATTCCTTTGTTAACATTTTTGAATAGCCAATCAGCGTGCAGAGTTTTTGGCCACGTGATAAAACCCATGTAGCTTGATTGACTGATGTCAAAGGGTGAACGAAGGCCACAGCTTGCTTAATGACAAAATTTAACATGTTTTCGAGTTTTATTAAAAATCAACTTTTCAAAGCTGGAAAAACCAGTCTTGTGGCATAAAAATCCTAGTTTTTGCTACCACCTTAACAATTCAACTCATCCTATGTAGTGAGCGTCTAAAGTCTTTTGGATGTGAAAACTGTGCTAACACGCCAGTGATAAGTCAAAGCTGGAACCCTTTAAAGTGGCCCTATCACTTTTTGGGAGCTTGCATTTATGGAAAGAGCGTTTATAGTAATTAAGGATGACGTTTACAAAACTTTGATATCTTTTGTCGTTTTTGAGTTATGGCCGTGTGAAGGAATAAATTGATGACGTCAAAGTGGGGACTTGTTTCACGTTACAGCCCAGAGAATAATACGAACTAAGAGCCGGGACAAGGCCTGTCAACAGGTTAAAGATTTAAAAGTTCAAGTTGCACACCAATGGACAAAGGCACATATGAAAAAAATTTAAATCTGATCCGACACTTGATCCTGAAGATATGATACAATTACTACTCATGCCATGGTCTGTGCCTTTGAGTAGGTTCCTGCTATGACGTCATAAACTACTTCCTTTGCACGATCATAACTCATAAACGACAAAAGATATTGAAGTTTTGTAAACGTCACTCTTACTTACCAAGAAAACTCTTTCTATAAATGCAAACTCTCAAAAAGTGATAGGTCCACTTTAAGAAAATATTTGCTTATTTGCATCTGTTTGTTTCATAATGTATTTGTCTTTTTAGTGCCAGTATTGGGTCTTGGTACAGCTTTGCTCAATGAAAATACAACGCAGGCAGTCAAATATGCTCTCAAAATTGGATATAGGTAAATAAAGATAAAATAATGCTGTTTTTTAAATACCTGGACAAATTAATTTGGGTATTTGATTTACGGGGCTGACATAGAGAGGGGGTATTCAAATGTTCTGTTGAAGGCTCCAAGAGTGTTTTAAGCGTTAACTGTTTGGTCCAGGGATGTCAATCTCAATCAAGCAACGTAGTATCTTGGTAAACTTATTTGGTAAACTTATTAATTAAGTGTACCGTATAAACTAGGAATTTTTTTATGTAATACTATATGACTTTTGTAGTGTATGGTATGTATCTTTAGCATACATTAGTAGTCAGTAGTATGTACTCTATGTGGTGTATAGAGTATGTCTGTAATGTACAGTATGTATGTAGTGTATAGTATATCTTCTGTAGTGTATAGTATGTCTGTAGTGTATAGTATGTATGTAGTGTATAGTATGTATGTAGTGTATAGTATGTCTTCCGTAGTGTACAGTATGTATGTAGTGTATAGTATGTCTGTAGTGTATAGTATGTATGTAGTGTATAGTATGTATGTAGTGTATAGTATGTCTTCTGTAGTCTATAGTATGTATGTAGTGTATAGTATGTCTGTAGTGTATAGTATGTATGTAGTAGTGTATAGTATGTCTTCTGTAGTGTATAGTATGTCTTCTGTAGTGTATAGTATGTATGTAGTGTATAGTATGTATGTAGTGTATAGTATGTATTCTGTAGTGTATAGTATGTATGTAGTGTATAGTATGTCTTCTGTAGTGTATAGTATGTATGTAGTGTATAGTATGTCTTCTGTAGTGTATAGTATGTATGTAGTGTATAGTATGTATGTAGTGTATAGTATGTATGTAGTAGTGTATAGTATGTCTGTAGTGTACAGTATGTGTACACTGATACCAATATCGTGTATCGGAATCCAAAGAACTTTTGAAAAACTTGTGGCGAAGTAGATATAATAAAATTGTTGAACAGAAACACCACCAAAAAGAACGCACGGTACAAGAAGAACGATAAGGCGAGAAAATAAAACACAATATATAGAATACTAATATTTCGCACTGCCATGTTGTGCTTCTCGAGAGTAAAAAAAACGTACGTTTGTAGAGTATAGTATGTGTATATAGTATACAGTAGTAGTCAGTAGTATGTACCATACATAGTGTATAAAATTTATGTAGGATGTTTATTATAGCTACAGCTTGATGGCCCTGCTGAACAGTAAGGCAGTAAATAGGAACCATTTGCGTTCAATTATTCATGCAGAAAAAGGGATGAGTGACAAAACTTGAGCAAATTTTCCAAGACTTTTTGCAGTATTGTTGGCTATTTTATGATTGATGAATGATTAATAATATTTCCAAAAATACATAGCCAAAGTAAAAACACATTTGCGTTTAGTTTAATTATTCATGATTATGATCTGAAAATTGGAAGATAATCTGCATTGAAAGGCAAACGCCTTTTTAAACGCCTGCTGTTTCAAACACTCTTTTTCCTGCTCATGAGCCCAATGGCGTACATAATATTAATGAAAGGTGGGTTTTGTTTGACCCTCGCAACCTTAACTGTTAAATAAGAAATCATCAAATCAAGGACCCAAGAATGATCCTTGTAGAATTACTGTTGTTAGTATGGTGGGTAGATTTATTTCAAGATAGATGTTTCAGGATAAACGATATGAGTGGAAAACTCTAGGGGACAGTTTTATCAAGGGGAAGGTTTGGAATTTTTCCGTGTCTTCCAAAAACGTTTCATATGACCATTTTCTTTGTAGAATACAAATTTAAAAACAATGCTTATTTCAAAAAGTGCATTCTACACGAACCAAGAAAAGCATAGCTTATCTAGCTAGAGCCGTTAACGTAAGAGTAATAATGAGGTTAAATACAGTTTTGAAAATGTTAACCATTAAATCAAGATGAAATAACAATAAACATTAAAATTATGAAATAACGACAAAGATCAAATGTGAGCTAGTCAAGTGAATAATAGTTTTCTTGAATCTAGCACTAAAGTTTTTAGAGTTAGAAATAGGTTTTGATAACGGGGGAACGTTATTCCAAAGCAAGCTCCAACATTTCTTAACATATATTTCCTCATTCTCTATTTATGTTGGATACTTTATAAGCAGTTTCTGTCTAGTTTGAAAGCTGTGAGAATCTTTATCTGTTTGAAAGAAGCTATGCAAAACATTGAGCAGAGTCCAGAAAAATGGTTAACCTTCCTCCGGTCAAGTATGAATGAAAAGAAAACCTTCCTCATTATAGGATGTGGTCATCCAGTAAAAAGGGCGTGGACATCGTTAAGACAAAATGTAGCACAACATTGAGATTCATGAATTTGGCAATGGCTAATTTTTCTTCACTATGACCAATTCTACTCTAGCTATAAAGAAGATATTCTGTTAGCACAACAAAACATTTCACGTTTGCTGATTGAATAGCAGTTAAACATGAAAGTTCAACCCTTAAAGACCTATGTATTACCAATACCAGTGTCTTGTCTAAAGGTGATTAGGCATTAAGCTAAGCCAACAACCTGAAGCCAGATGTAACAGAGACACTTATTAACTGTATATATATATATGTTTCAGTTTAATCTAAGCCAAAATCGTGGAGTTTTGTATCATAATCAACCTCATAGTCTTGAAAAAAAATTGTTTCCCAAACCAACCCTCACTTTTCTGTTGTTCAAGGAACCTTATTCGCGGTAAATGACCGTGGAGCCGTGATGTTTTCTGGACTCTGGATCCACGATTAGAATTTATCGTGGAATTTATTTATTATATTATTGTTTTTAGTTTTTATTAGTTTCTTACCTCGGTCGTTGTTTACTTTTTTCGCCTGTCTTTTTGTCCAGCGTCGCAACTAGGGCCTAAAAATCAAAGTTTCTTAAATAAGAAGACGAAGAATAAGAAGCACAAAATAAAGCAAAGATAATAAGGTCAACTATTTACCTTAAATCCTCGAATTAGCATTCTGGGGGCTTATTTATTTTGATTATTTTGGAAGGGGGCTTATTCGAGGGGGGCTTAAATGAGGTCGGCTTACAAAATTATTCATAAAACCATCATCATTTACTATACATTTTGTGATTCATCATCGACCGAAAGAGTGATTTTCTGTCATAGCTCGATAAAGTACAAGTACATACTCAAAAGGCTAAATCAATATGTCAGGGGTGGGGGCTTATTCGAGGGGGGCTTAGTAACATATTTTCGCTCTAGGGTGGGGGCTAATTCGAGGGGAGGGCTTATTCGAGGGGGGGGCCAATTCGAGGATTTACGATATTTCGGTTTGTCAAATTTCAATCTATGACAGAAAAGTCCTCAACTCGACTCATTTAATTGGCGATTTCTTTCATTGCGAATCAGATATTGTTAGCGGTCACAGGGCCACCAAAGTAGTGAAAATTTTACCTACCATTAGTGTTACTTCTTCGACTGCGTTATGTATGTGTAAAACGGCCGTGTACCCAGGACAGATTATCGATTTGTGTTCAAGAATTACAACCTACAAAAAATCAACGAATCTGAGGTAGCTTTTGCTCTTGTCACTCATCTATAGAATTTATGCTCTAAAAGCATGAAACCCCAAGACAGACTGCGGGGAAGACCCAACGGACTATGGAGATGACCGAACATAAGGCGGGGATGACCCAGCGGACTGCCGGGCATGGCCCATGTATGTTTGTATGTATGTTTGTGATTTTTAAGAGTTTAAGATATACATCTTCTGATGAGTGGTAAACCACGAAACAGGCTTGTCGAGATGAACAGTTTAGTCTTTTGAATCTTTTCTTCAAAGTATATATCTCGCTCTACTGTAATGTATGGAGCACTTTTTCGGTGAATCGAAATACAGACTTCGTATGTATGTCTGTATGTTTGTATCACGATTCCCATTATAAGCGCACTCCCTTTTAGCCAACGGCGCTCGATTGTTTCCTTTCGATTCACCCCTTGGTTGCTGCCCCCACTGCCTGAGCAGCGTCGGATCTATTTTATTTTGTAAACTTTCTTCTCCAGGGCTCGCCATCTTCGATCTAAAACAAATTTTGATGTTGGCTGCTCGAGCCGCTTCCGCTCGACTTCTCAAGCCCTCTACTTCTATCAGCTTGCGTTTTAAAAAAAAATAATACGCACTTACAAAGCCTCGAACGTCTGCTTGTAAGCTATAATAAAGCAAGGTGCTGTGTCTCTTACCTGCGCCTCAAAGATTCGCCCCGTGCTGCAGAGAGCATCAGCCGAGCAGATAATGAAACCAGGTACGACATCCTACAAGAAAAGACAGCAATGGATTGAAACAATCAAAGATCAACAAAAACGAGCAGAAACTCACGTTATCGGGTCCCCACTTGATTAAAGAGCTAAAATTTGAAAATCGAAAATCCTAAACGGATGGTTGATGATACAGAGAATAGTCAATAGTACAGAGCCTTAATATTGCTTTCAACAGATGGAGCAAAAATTTAGTAAAATGACGTCATCAAGCTAAGCTCATGCTTGAATAGATAAGCTTTTTGAGACAAGAAATCAATAGTTTACTACCTAAAATAAATACCAGTTGTTGCCTTTATTTAAAGAATGTTGATCGGAGCTAGAGCAGTTCAAAGTTGCGATATTTCGCGCGTGTGTGCGCAATTGGTACTCTGTCCTTACAACAAGATATTAAAAGGTATGAAATGTGTGATAAAAAAGTTTTAATTTATAGAAAAATTAGAATTAAAAACGGACCTCTTCTTCAACTCCAGATAACTTCAGTTTGACATTTTCTCCAGCTTTACATGAAGTTTTTTCTGATTCATCTGTACCAATAATGTTAGTTACTTTTACCAAGTGCTAGGGAGAAAAAACTCTGGCTTAAAAGGCATTTCTGTAGAACTTATGAACTTTAGAGACAATTACACAACGGATTTTAAAGTATCGCCTTCCTTTAGTTACAATTTGCCTAAGCTGCAGTTAGGTAAATAACTATAATGCTTGAAAACAAACATTATAACAATTAAAAATTCGAATGTCATTTTGTAATTCGTTGAATGATAAATTTCTAGAAACCGTAACTTACTAACCTTCCCCATATCAGTGCCTCTCTGACACCCCTGTTTGCAGGCTTTTAAACAGAACACGCGGAACAGTAGCCTTATAGGGAATGACTCGATACCAACTGAACAACACGAAACTCAATCCTTACAGCAATAGCATCAAAGCAACATAGAAAAAATCGCATTTAAAGACACTCACTTTATTTGGCATCATTGTGAATGTTTCTCCACGCCTGACAGTGCCTGATTCGATCTTTCCAATGACGATTGTTCCCATATCCTAGAGTGACGAACAGAAAAACTAAAAATAATGCAGAGGTAGAGCTATTTCCATTCCTCTTGCTTTAAGACTTTTTTATTTACAGAATTAACAATCAATCTAGAATCCAGCAAGTGCGCTGATCATGGAATACCTAAAGCAAAATCATTTTCCTTTAACATAAATCTAATTTACTGTCACGAACAACATCATCCAAATTTTATTTACAAGAAAATAATCAATAATAATTACAGGCTCTAACATCAGATTTGACATTTAAGATCTATAGCAAATGTCAACATGATGTAATAGTAAACATGATATTGTAACAGCAAAAACGTAGAGCAACATAAAATTGAAATTTAATAATGTTAACAAAGCATTAAGAACAATGCAACAATGATATTTACAAGAGGTGTGGTGATCATTTTCGAAATTAGACAACGTACTTTTGCCGCACCGCATCGCAAGTTACAAGCTTTGTAGAAGAACAAAAACGCAAAGATACTAAACCAGCAAATTCGAGAAATTCGCAAAATGTAACGTAAAATATCAAATAAATAATATTTTCGCCTCATCTATTTGGCGAATCTTTCTTCATTCGCTTTGAAAGCGCCTACATCATATTGCTTTCGAGGCCTGTTGATTCACTACCCCCCGTCTATTCGGCACTCGAGAGTGATACTCAATGAGTTTATATGCAGAAACATTTCGTTAGCTACCGGGGGTCACGTATTTAAACAATATAAAACGAACTTACCTTGTATCGATCACTGACTAATATTTTTACGGGGCCATCGTACGGTCGTGAGAACGAAGGCAGTTGGTCTAATAATTCTGTAAACGAAGGGCCACTGAAAAACAGATAAACATAATTACACAAAAACAATAACAATAAAGTGCCGTTCTTATAGTCTTATTTCTAGCCCAAGGCTTGTAAATTGACTGTACAGATCACCCCCTGGTCTGGATTCACATAGCATATAGTATGGTACAGCAACACACGGCGCTCATAACTACCAACCAGGTACTTATTTATACTCCTGGGCAGAGAGAGAAACAGTTGTGCTAACAGCTTGCCCAAGGTTGCTATCTCTTTAATGACAGATGGAATGACCGTTGCTCGAACTCTCTTCTGTAAGACCAAACAGACCACTGCGCCACAGAGACCACAATAACAAGTTTAGTATTAGAGTAAGATGGTACATAAGAATAACAATGAATACATTAGGAAAAACAAATTTTAAGGCAAATTAAAAATCAACAAGTTGGAAGTAGCTATAAGTATAGCTAAATAATGGACTATTTGAGAAAAAAAAACAACCAATGCAAACTGAAATTAAAATGATGGATAATTTAAAGAAAGTAGGTAATAATAATTTTCACACAAATAAATAAAGTCAATATTTTTTATTTATTTTAAGGAATTCAAAATAACAACAACAAATTCACAAAATTGATCAACAATAACGTTAGAGCTATCTGTTAGAAAACCTGAAACTTAATCGCTTTGGTAATAAGAAAAAAATTTATTATTTGAAAAATTGTATCACTTACCTGTACCACGGGCAAATTTTAGGATCAACACAATATTTTAGGTTTGCGCCTGTGAACCCAGAACATGGCATGAATGTGACCTCTGCGAAGGAGAAGATGGATTATAACATAAAAAATTGGCTTCCAACATTTAATTTTTAAAATGCATATTGTCGCAGCGCCCCACCCGGGTTAAAACAAATCTAAATGCTTATGAACAAGCTAGATGACAATATTCAGGGGGAAACACACGAAGAAAAGAGTTGGTTAACTTACCGCTAGATTTAAAACCGGATTTTTTAAGAAATGGAGCTAATTTCGATTCAATGTCGTCATATCTTAAAAGAAAAGATAAATCTGGTTACAGAATTTCAAAAAACACAGAAAAAATAAATTTTGATATTTATCTTAAACAAGTGTTAGCGTAAAGGGCAATTCAACTATTTGGGGACTTTGAATGTACTGAAAAGGTTTGATATAATATGAAAAAGACGAGATAGATATCCCAGTTCCATGAATAAAAATAATCAACTAGCTTTTTTAAACTTTAACCGTCATTTGATAAAGAACTAGGCCCGAAAGGTCAGTTTATAGACGAGATAAATATTAAAGTTCCATGAATAAAAATAATCAACTAGCTTTTTTAAACTTTAACCGTCATTTGATAAAGAACTAGGCCCGAAAGGTCAGTTTATTATCTTTATTGATTTTTGAATTTTTTCTCGTCTTTTTCTACTTATCCGTAAGTACCACAAAGGCGCACACCACTGCATTTATGCATATTTCATTTTAATATAGTATTTTGGCATAATTTTTCTATGTTAATCCACTTAAAGGTGACCTTAAGCGCAATTTATTATTTATGCGAAATAATAAAACTTTTTAATGATAAGAAGTTCTGTTTATTTTTTTATATCTTATTTTGTCACGCCAATCCTAAAGAATAGTAGATATCTACATTGTTGCTCTCAGATTGGGATTCAACACCTCAAATTTGATTTAAATGCAAATTTTGTACTCCTAGTCTTCTTTGTATTTATTCTATCGCGAGGGAAAAATTGCAAATATGGGACATGACCGCGGCTAATGACAGAGGGTTTTAAACGATCAATCCTACAAAATAGTATGAATAATACTCGAAAATGAAACAAAGTATGAAAAATGTTTCTATCTTGCAACAGTGCCATTTATTTGAATCAATAACAATATTATTCGTGAGGGAGCTTTTATTACTTCTTTAGTGAAAATTGCCTTGTGGTTGATGGTCATTTTCGACAATTTTTTTTGACCATACATATTGGTTGATTTTTTCACATGCAAAAACTATGCTTAAACATTCCATTTCTAACTGACAATAATTTCCTTCTGATGTAGACAGTGATCGAGAGGTATAAGCAACAGGATACCAGTTCTTGTTATATAATTGTTATATAACAGGCTCACCTTTCTTGCTCCCAATTTACTGTAGAATCGTCCATCTTGTTGACTAAAACGATTAAATGTTTCACTCCAGCTGTCTTCGCCAGCATAGCGTGTTCTCTGCAAAATAAATATTAAGCTAACAAATATTTAGCAAGAAAGAAAAAAGATATCATCTATACAATCTATTTTATTTTTATTTATCTACATCGTGAGATTTGTTCCTTAAATCTTTCATTTGATCCCGTGTCTTGTATGACAAGTTGTAGTTTGGTAGTTTTGTATAGGCCTAGTTAACCATTTTTTCTGAGCCACATGCAACTATCTAGGCATTAGTTTTTTCAACTCAAAGAAAAAAGATATAATCTATACAATTTATTTTATTTCAATTTATCTACATCGTGAGATTTGTTCCTTAAATCTTTTATTTAATCCCGTGTCTTGTACGACAAGTTTGGTAGCTTTGTATAGGCCTAGTTAACCATTTTTTCTAAGACACATGCAACTATCTAGGCATTAATTTTTTCAACTAAAGAAAAAAACTATAATCTATACAATCTATTTCATTTTTATTTATCTACATCGTGAGATTTGATAACTTAAATCTTTTATTTTTTGCCGTGTCTTGTACGACAATTTGAAGTTTGGTAGTTTTGTATAGGCCTAGTTAACCATTTTTCCTAAGCCATATGAATTTATTTAACCATTAATTTCTTTATCTCAAATATTTCGTTGCCAATCGGCAACCTCATCAGTGAGTTAATAGCTATAACATACAAACTAAATAGGCTAAATGAATGAATAATTACAATTTCAAGGCACATACCGTGTTTGGCCTCCTCTTTCAAAACCGGTTTCAAATTCTCCTTTCCGGGCGGATATTACCTAAAACAAATTGATGCGGTTCATTCACATTAAACAAGCGACTGCAATAAAAAGTCCCGCGGATGCAACAAATCGTCCCGCGTAACTTCACGCCAACAGGACAAATAGTTTTTGATAATCACGTTATGAAAAACCACTACACTGAACGACATAGATTTCGAGATATTTAAACACTTCTATATTGCTCTCAGGTTCCGATTCAAAACCTCAAATTTGATCTCAATGCAAGTTTTGTACTCTTCTTTGTACATATTCTATCGCTAGGAACAATTTACAAATATATAAAGGACTTGACCGCAGCTAATGACTGAGGGTGTTAAGAGATTTTCTTAGTTCATGTAGAATATAACAATTTTCCGAAAATTATCACATACTAGTGTATGTGTCTTTTTTTCGGTCTTCTGTGCAAAGGATGGATTGTGACCATGTTATAATTATTATATGTATTTCAAATGTGCTCGTATATTGTATTGGGTATTCTATAAGGACCCATGCCTCATGTAAATAGACCCTTAGAAAAATACATTGAGGGGGTTTTCGTTAAATTTCAAGACTTACCAGCACACCGAGATCCGCTTGTGCAGCTCCACCAATCATATTTGGAACAAAGCTTTTGTGGCCTGGGGCATCCAGTAGAACAAAATGTTTATTTGGTGTATCAAATGATGCTCTTCCGACTTCAACTGTTTTGCCCTTCAAAGAAAAACTCTTATTTTAAAGACAGAATTATGTTTAAAAAATTTTATATTGAATAATGTTTTAAAATGTTTAAAATAACGTTGGATGTGGAGTATCAAGAAGAGGAAGGGCTAGGATGTGCAGTTTAATAGTCTAATATCTAGCCCAGGGCTACTCAATTGACTTTACAAATCACCCCCTGGTCTAGATGCATGTAGCATAAAGCATGGTGCAGCCACACAAGATGTTGGTAACTTCCAACCATTTATACTCCTGGGTAGAGAGACACAGTCGTGTTAACAGCTTGCTATCTCTTTAATCACAGTTGGCATGACTGTGGCTCAAACTCACAACTCACAGCTCGATGGCTATAATTTCTAGCATGCTAACGACTGCGCTACAGAGACCACATAACTATGGAACATGGAAATCGCTCTTTAGGGATGACTCAGTGGTTAGCACACTAGATGGTAAGGTTTTGAGTTTGAGCCTCAGTCCAAGCCTATTGTGAAAAAGTGAGATGAAAAAATTTCTGTACTCCACCAGGCAAAGGCAAAAAATTTATCCTGTGCAGTGATCACATCAAGAGGAAATACTAGGGCCACACTGCTTAGATTAGGTAGCCCTAGGCAAAGCAGTCTCTATGCACCTAGGATATAAACCCATACATTGCAGAGATAGCGAGTGTATGTGGCAAGCAATATAAACTTTTTAAATGAAAGGCAACCAAGCTTACCTTATCTCTTTCTTCTAGGTTGGTATCAAGTGCCCAAGATAAATACCTAAAAATCAAATCAACATAAATGTTGTCAAAATCTCCAAGATTTTTGCTACTGATAGTTCACCCCCCTGACTTTTTTCACTTTGTAGTGAGTTTGTATCTGCCCAATGCTAACTTTAGGGGGTATTGCATGGTAGCTTACCATGTTTCTCTGTTTTTCTCTTTTGCTTCTCTTTCGTATTTTTCTAATGTTCGTTTATCAACCTGACCAGTCAAGTATCTGTCCATAAAAAAACAATAAATCGTTGAGCAAGTTTGCAGACAATTTTTATCAGTTCAAAAACAAAAATTAGCATGCCATTTAAGCATATGTTGTGGTATTACAAAATTTAAGCCAGAAGGCAAGTATTTTGTCATATTAGTTATCAATTTGCACTAGATGTTAAGGAGTGAAATTTGTCCTCCGAAGAACTTACAATAAATGGCCACCAATTGTTGATTTTCCAGCATCTGTACAAAAAAAGTATCAAAAATATTACCAATTAATCCTTTAAAATGTTGAGAAGAAACTTGTATATTCACTGAACGAAATTCTTAGAAGGAACTTGCATATTCATTGAACTGAATAGGAATTCTGTTTAACAAAGCAGTTAGTGAGATTAAAACAGTTTAAAATACCAAGAAATTCAAAAATTCTGTCAAAACTTGGTTTCTCTCTAATAAGTGTGAATGTCCTTTTTGCAACAAATGATTTGTCTCATGAAATCTTTGAGGTTGCTTGTGTTATGTTAGTTTATGATAGTTTAAATAAGTGAATATCACTATTGTTAATATCAGGATTAAATGAATTATACAATAACAATATATAACAAAAACCTTAGTGTAACTCAACAAAATTAACACTCTTAAGTTGGAATTTAATGCAAAGTTGCAGAGGGGATGATAAATCTGCCCAAAAGGCTGAGTTACGAACATATTTATTATTATAATTGGTTGACAAACAATCAGAACTATAAATAATAAACATTAGGGGCAAATAACATGTTTGAAATGTAAATTTTGCAAACTAATGGTAGAGCAAATCCACTGGATACATACCAACATGACCAATGAATATAACATTAACATGCTCTTTCATGTCTATTAGATCATCATCATCTTCTATCTTTTTAGATGCTTTCGAGGGTGCACTTTCTACTGGACTAGGCTGTTTCCTCTCTTTTTTTTCTATAACAGCTACTGCAAGATAATGCAAGCTTGTTCAAATACAGTAAAGATAAGGTGTACATGAGGTTTTGGACCTTACATTTAAACACAGTAGCAGTAAATCATATTGAAATACCTCCTAGAGGGTTCTAGAGGGGGGCTGACTAGAGAGGGGGGTTATTAGAGAGGGGTATATTAGATGGATTGGTTGTTCCAGGAACTTACACCATGCTGTGTAATTCTCGAGGGCTGCTAGAGACATTGAAGACAGAACTGGAGAAGAAAGTTTTGACTCTCAGGCATATGAAGTTAGAAATATTACGATGAAATACATCATGAGCTATCATTAAATCATCGCACTTTACTCTGCAGTCTTTCTTGTAAGCAAATGGGGGGGGGGGGGCTTATAGAGGAGGGGGGGGCTAATGGCTTTTGCCATTTGCATGGAATTACAGGTTCCTTCACTATTGCATGGCAAGTAAATAACAGGTGTCATCAGGCTAAGAAAATGATCCCAATCTTTCAAGACAGGAGGACTGCTTTTAGTATTGACAAATCTATAGAGATTGGTCTAGTTTTAAACTACTGCTTAACAATATAAGGATAAAATTATAAGACCTTTCACATTTGAAAATCCATGAGAGCAGGCAATAAAAAATGTAAAAGAGGTTGCACACATAATCAAAATTAACATCACAATAAAAACTGAATTAAAAACACACAGTGACTCGAAAATCACTGCAAACAAAAATTGCAGAAAGTGTAAACATTATAAGATTACTGGTAATTAAATATTGCATATTGCCTATAATAACCATTTGGAAGCTATGCCTTGTTAAAAGCACTACCACAGGAATCTCACTTAAGGTCTATGCTTACCAGGTTCTTTTTGGCTTGTATCGGCTTCTTTGGGAGTTTGTTCTTCTATTTCCTCTGACATTTTTTCTTGTTCCTTTGGTATTTCTTCATTATCTTCCCAGTTAGATGGTGCTGTCGGAGACCAAGCATTAATTAATGAGGAGAAAAATACCTATCTCAATTCAATAATAAGAAAAGAGCGATGATCCAACAGAACGGAACACAATAACTAAATATGGAGATCACATCCAAAAAATTAAAAATTTCCAGCCCAGGACAACTCTAGGCAAAGGAGAGAAACGATTAAATGTTTTCAGGATAATTTACAAAACAAATAGTCTTCAAGTGAGATTAATTCAAGGATTGGGTTCAAGTATGGTTAGTTGCCTTAGCTTAAAGGCAAAAATCTAGCCACTGGATATCCATCCATAAGCATGTATACACATGCAGAAAGGTCTATGTCTTGCCAAATAAACAATTTGTTTTTTATTGTTATAATGCATATAAGGGGAGGAGGGAGGGGTCTGAAATGGGCCTTTCAAGGGTATCAAATGCATCGTAATGTACTTTCTGGATCCCCGATCTGAAAATGGTGGCATTTCTGTAAGCCTTATAATACAGCAAATACCTGTTATATTGGAAATGTAGGACCAAGTCAAATTTAACCCAAAAGATGATCAAAAAAAGCAAATAAGAAATATCTAATATAAAACTGTTGCTGTTTCAGACCTTCAACTTCTGCTTCTGGTGACTCAACGGTTCCATTAACTCTTTCTTCAACAGATTTCTCGACACTAGGAGCAGGGGCTGAAAATAACACAAACGAATTCAGAAAGGGCTAGGCCTAAGCCTGAATCAACGACCCATCAAATCTGGGCCTATCTTTTGGCTGTTCTATACTTAGGGTAACCATAAAAGACACATTACTGGTTATAAACGTTATCATATCTTTTGCAAAAACATAACATATCTCAAAATTTAAATACTAACATATTATACCTTCTGTTTGAGGGGCAGAACCAAATGATGGCACAAATACTGAAGCATTTACATTGGGGACAAAAGGCCTGGCGGATATACTCAGTCCACTGAGCTTCGGCAATCCGGCATTTCCTTCACTCTGATCAATTGACTCCCAACTATCTGGTGCTGCACTGCTTTGACTCATTTTGAATATGAGATGAGTGTCCGTGCTGGTACTAATTAAGACTCTGCTAGGATTTGATACTAACTTCCCCTCAATTTATGGGCCTATTCTATTACACGTAAACGCAGTCATCAAGAAAATATTATGGTGCAACTTGAAGCAACAGCCCTCGTGGTTAGCCTCCTTTTGGATCATGGCCTCACTCAAGTAACTGACGTCATCAGTCATTGCATGCAGTCAGGGTGTCAGGTGGACTGGATATAATCCATAAATAAAATAGGAGCTTGAATCCATCCTTGTGGAGCATCCGTGTGGAAGTTTGACAGCCATTGGTTTTTTCAATAAATATACTTTACAAAATAACAGTACATAATTATACATACATCTCTATAGCTTTGTGTTGTCTATGCGTGCATCATAGTGCTCAATGTACGGAAGTACAGAGCGATAATAGATTAGAAGCAAGAAAGAAGACTAGTTCTCTATTCTCTGTTCACATGAGGAAGACTAGTTCTCTGGGAGGAAGGAGGGAGGAAGACTAGTTCTAGGGAGGAAGACTAGTTCTCTGTTCACTTTGTGCGAGTCTTGGGACGTTCTCCGTTCACAGCGAACTAGTCTTCTTTCTTGCTTCTAATCTAATTATACATACATATTCCTATGTTCTTACGGTTACTTACTGATGTCTTCGATAAAGAACGAGGCCCAAAACGTCAGTACATTGTCTCTACTTAAGCAATACTTTTTCTTGTCTTTCAGTACTTTACAGACCTTAAAACCGTCCATTTTTGAAATGATAAATACATCCTTTATTGCCTAAATTGTAACATTAAATTTTCTTTAAGTTTAGCAATGCTTCTCGAAGCTGGATCAGCTTTCAAAGCTTCGAAAAATTGAACTTGTGCCCACAACTCTGCCCTGTCTTGCTGGAATGGTAGAAGCTTAGACAAAACGTACACGAGTCCAGGTTTGAATATCAGCAGCTACCACCTTAATCCAATTCAATATACAAATGTGACACAAGCTTTCTGTGACACAAGACTGGTTTAATGCCACCTCAAAAACTGCATTACGCAAGAAAGGCTGGGCCTTTAGTGCATCACCATGCAATGCCCTTGACAAGTTGCCTGCACAAGATAGGATTTTGACAGGTGATTGCATGGAAACAAATTACCACACGGCAATGCACCACTATGGGAGGAAAAAGATCCACCGGCTGGAAGAAGACATAAAAGGAAGAAGAGGGAAGAAAACACAGGGATGCAGAGGGTGGGAAACAAACGAACCAACGGCAAGGTTTCAATAACGTACAAATTCACGCAAGTTATTGCAAGGAACAAACGTCCCAAGACTCGCACGAGGTCAAGTAGGCGTAGCAAACCCGAATTCTGTAAACCAGCTAATACAGAGCCAAAACTGCAGGCAAATGAGGCAGTTTCTTCAATTCATTAACTCGGTTAAACTACGACTAACCGACATTTATTGCCCCCCCCCCGCTCCGAAAACTGTAATACGCAGGAAAAACTGGCTTCTGTGCACCACCTGGTATGGTAAAGCTGTTCGTGTTCATACACATAAAACTGAAATGGGGCATATTTAGTTGAGCGGGGCATGGTATATCTGTTGAAGAGGGGGGGGGGGGGGAACTAACGACGACTTTGAGAAGTCAAGGAAAAGCTTTGCTCCTAGCTTCTATATTCTATACTCCTTGACTTGACTTGATCACCCAATTATTATTAATATTATTATTATTGTTTTTAAACATTTTCAGATTGAGTATATGTGGTAGATATTGCCAGAATATGGTGATGTTTGTGTTCATATTCAATTAAAACAATCCCTGAAGTATTGTTGTTTGTTAGTGTTCGATTTCTGTTGTGCTTTTTCTACGATGGACTGTATTCTCCTACCACGTTTTACATTTTTGGTTTGATGAATAGTTCGTTTCTTTATAATTTCACCGTTTGCGCGTCTGAAAGTAGCTATTTGCTGCATATACAGTACATATGCCGCAATTATGCATTGAATGAGACGATGGAGTTAGTTTGGCTAATAGAAAACAAATCTTTGTCTCTTATGACACTAAACTCTCTCTCTCTCATGAAACAGTTCCAATCCACTATCTCAGAACTTTCTGCTGATGAAATGCGTTAATAATAATACTCAAGAATACTCCATGAATGAACTCATTAACCTAATACAATATCGATTTAATTGTTATATACTATTTTTAGACTAAAGTCGTGGCTAACGTCAATCCTTGTAGAGCCCCATAGCGACAAGAAGCCGCAGATTTTCCCAGCGTATTAAACCGCGCAATTAACATCAGGATTACCAACTCGCGCACATCACACACGCAAATACAGAGAGAAATCAGTAACATGGAGACGAGGCAGATATAATATGGATTCCATCAAACTGTGGATCATTCAGAAAGAT
>WUAR02093339.1:0-10326 GCA_015164055.2 Chrysaora achlyos
AATCAACCAGAAATTACCCTAACTGCATTGCACCTGTCGTTCAGCTGAGCTAATAGTTTGTCTAATGACACATGAAATACATCCACTTTGAATGAACTTTTTCCGTCCTGAACCATGTTAGAAGTCCGCTGATGTTTCTTTTGTTTTGGTCAAGCATTATGGCAACCAACTTTGCTCCTTGACTAATAATATCCGAAGAGTTCCTCGTGGTCTGGATTTCCTTTCGTAAATTTCCAAGGTGGTTGATTCCTTCAGCTATGGAAATATTGGCGAATTGAAGCATCTTATTCACCATCGTATTCTTATCATCGATGCTTGAAACACCTTGAACCAAAAGGACGAAAGAAGAACATATTCAAAGGATGACATCCACTTCATCAGATTTTTTCACATCTGTGAATGTTTAGCTTGGAGGTCCAGTTCAATTTTCATTCTTGCTAGAGCTTTTACGATTTTTAAGTGGTCCTTGACCAAGGTATTGAAGAAATCCTTGCGCTCCATCTTGCTTTTTACAAGCTATGAAGCGATGCACCAGCTGTTTCCTTCAAAATTTTCCACCGAGCTGGGCTTGACTAGAATATGTTATACATTTTCTGAATTGTTCCAAAAAATTACTTAACTGAAGATGATGCTTCAACGGCATGAACACCACACAAACTGTGGTCGCCACAAGAAGCATAGACTGCTTGAGGATATTCGCGAAGAATGATAGCTTACACACCTTGATACCATCCAGACGTATTTGACCCATTATTGTATCTTGGGCTTTAAGCACGAGAGAAAGAGACAATGTTATATAACATAACATGATAATATATATAATCGCTAATCTCTCCATGAACTTATCTAACTCTAAAATATACTGAACCAGCATTTTATATTAATAAGAGCCTGGGTACGATCCCCTGCGGAGCTGTATCATGCCCTAACGTCAACAGGAGACCACGTGATCAACAGCATGGTAGTATTGATCACGAGGCCAGAGCATTGTTGACCCTAGTTCACAACACCCATTGTCATAGACCTAACCTCGACAATGCATTAGGTCGATATTCTTTTCTTTTAAAATGTCACAAATTGCTTCTGCAACATCTTCCCCCTTCTTCTTCTTCTCAAAGTCTTTCAGTGTGAGAAATCTCTCAAACGTAAACGGCTTCGTTTGAGAATTTTCGTTCCATCAACTATCAGACCATAATAATAAGCCTCAGAAACTTTATTGGCGCACAATGCAATAAAACCCGCTCTGCGTTTGCCAGGACAGATTAGGTGCTTACAACCTTTGGCCTCCTCCTACCTGATGTGCTTTTACTTGATCGAGATGTTGCTTGATTATTGGATGACTAGTGAATGTGTACCTTAGTGAATGAGTGAATAGTGGAGGTGCTTCGAAAGATGTTTTATAAGTCCGGAAAGGAGGCAGCAAAAGTGAACAATCTTATAACGATCTTTTGTTTTCCACTGTGTTACCCTTTTGCCCCCTTGCCTTCTAGTCACGCAAGAGTCTGAGCTTTCGTGCATTCTTGCAATAATCATGAGATTTTTGCGACAAATATTGAGAAAGTAAATTCATTCATATATTCAACAGTGGTTTTTATCATTCCAATTATTTTGTTAAATAAGTATGATCACAAAATCATGATTTATGTGCATTACAAGAACCTTCGTATAAACAGTTATATAATTCTGCTTCTTACATTTTACTTGTGGTAGAAGTAAGAACATGTAAAAAATATTTCGAAAGTACAGATCAACTCTGACGGGCCTTCTACAAAACGCGAAGCTGTTATAGAGGTAATATAAAAATAATTCTTTTCAATTACATTTGTTCAATAGCTTAAAATAAAAATTGCGCCCCCTTTAGTCACAAAAATGGGCATTACGTAATTGGCAAATCTTTGCAAGATGATTTTTGCTACTCGATTCCATCACAGATTCACTGTCAAATTCTTTCCAAGTTATATTCGAATGATTCTAGAATGCAACAACGGGAAATTCATTATTATTTGTACATATTTAAGTTGTCCGTTCATAAAAGCATTCAATAAGAAAATATGTGCCTTGATAAGATTAAGCTTAATGAAATTTCCAGTATCTAGAAAAAGGCTCATGTTTCAAAAAGCCTCATGCACAAGAGACGCAATATGAGTGTCTTGCTTGAGGCTCACTGAAAATTTAAAATTTTTGGACGAATTGTATCAAAATAAGAATAAGAGCGTATGAATATTAAAACATTTTAACTTTCAAAGGTAATAAGTAATAGCCTTCTCAAACAGGAATGAGGCCGATTGCTGGCCTATGCAGGTTTTCAAAGTGATGAATTGAATCTAACCGGAAGACCTTTAATGGAAGTAGTGCGAAAACCAGAACAATTCTCAATTCTAATAAATCGATCGAAGAAAAGAACAAGACGTATATTGTCCCGTTTCACTGCATTGAAAAGTTTTCGGAAATGGAAGAGTGTGCATAGCTTGAATTGCTTTTAGCTATATTTCAAAGAGCAAAAATCTCAAAAATACATGTCTCCAAACTAACTTACCAAGTTCAAATATCTGGTAGCGTTACCCTCGTCATCGTGATAGTTAATGGTTCTTAATTCGATCCAAGCATTGTCTGTATTTCTTGAGTCATAACGCGCCCTGGAAACCTAAATCCAAACGTTAAGAAGAACTGGTTATTGAATTTGCGCAAACAAACAGACATAGTTGTAATTGCCATAGCTACTTCTTGA
This sequence comes from Chrysaora achlyos, assembly GCA_015164055.2. Classification (NCBI taxonomy): domain Eukaryota; kingdom Metazoa; phylum Cnidaria; class Scyphozoa; order Semaeostomeae; family Pelagiidae; genus Chrysaora; species Chrysaora achlyos. Next base: position 2,729 of record WUAR02093339.1, read on the forward strand.
GAAAACTGAGCTCCAAACATGCGAAATAATCTAATACAGCTATCTTCGCGTCGCTATATCCAGATGAGATAAAGTTTCCTTTTACACTATAACGAAGAAATGTTTTACAAGACGCACAGCTACATGTTTTGAAAATTACTCCCCTCTGTAGATGATTGAAATCAGTCAGGCATGGTTTCGGAATAGGTGTGCATGCTACGATTCGCTACGAAGGGTTAATTGTGGGGGGTCTTATAGTTCTTGTTCGTCATAGTTCTAGCACAGTACACAAAACAATATTCGATATCTAAATCTTACAATGACTAAATCGTACAGGATAGCTATTCGGTATGATCAGACCAAAGCATTAACCTGCAGTTCATTCTAGTACACTATGAAACTAAGCTTTCCAATATAATGTGAATACAGTGTGGACATAGATATGTTTTGCCAGTGGCATTTCCAGCGTAGTTATAACCAAGTGCTGGCCTTTTTGTTGCATTAAATGTTAAAACAAGTCAGAGATATTAATATAGTAGAACATCTCTAGAAATAATGATTGAAATCTTGAATTTTGCAACCAAGAGATTATTGTTCATCCTATTTCAATTTCATTATTGAAATACCACGAGCTCTGGAATTATCTGTACGCGGTCTCCGTAGAAAAGAAGGGATGCAGGGGAACGCTGAAGCATACTTTAAGATGATTGGAGTGTCTAAAGTGTTTGTTTTTTGCATTTCTTGTATTTCTGAAGCTAAAAGGGTGCTACCCCTCTCCCGTAGAAAAAGTTACTGAAAAAGAGGATGGGGCGATAAGATAACGCGTCGAATGAAAACGCCATTGCCAAAACATCTGCTATTACTGATGCAATTACTCCAATTGAGCCTTCAATAAAGAATAGCTAAAATGTTTCCTCGCAATTCTGTTGATGACCAGAACTGTCTGCTTGGTCTTTAGTTTTAAAAAGGGCAAAATATATCTTAAACAGACGGACTTATTTGCATTGACGTATTTGGTTCTCAAAATGAGAAGGAGACATTTAATTCAGCTTCAAACCTCATATCCTTGACTGAAGAACTCCTGGACCACGGGCTCCTTAGCAGATTGTTTGTCTTCACTGTCAAGCAAAAATAGGTCCGAAATCACCTTTGGTGTCTGTTGCTTAGTTGTAACCAAGCCCTACAAAAGAACAATAGCATTACATATAGGCTATCGACAACGGTGAGATTAGCGAGGTGCAATAGTAATTGAATATGAAAGAAGCAAATCTAATTGATCAAATATCAAATTCAATACTGACCGATGGAATTACAAGATTATTGTTCCGCTTGAGTAACAAAAACTCCAAAGAGTGCAAAGAACTTTCACGAAAGAATTTCTCTCCATTTGGGCTTCTTTTCCATCTAAAAAAGGCGATTATTTATTAACGACATTATCCTAAATGTTTCCTTATTCTAGGGATACATTTGACACAAAACTAATTTTTTTGGTTGATTGAACAATTATTAACCAAATGTCACATGTTTTCTGACAAACTAAATATACAAAGAAAAGGTAAAAGGATATTAAAATGTAAGCACTTATGCACTAATAAATGCTCGAGAAAACATGTTACGAAACAACAAAATGTTATAAGGAGATAACAGGCACTCGAAGATTTGTAAACACCATGTGAATCAATTTTTTTTGGTATAGAATGCTTCTCACCAAAAGTATGCTTCTGACCTTTTTTCGATAAAAAACCTTATTCTGTGTAACCTAGGATAGCTAGTGTAGCTAAGCAACTTGAAGGGTATTTGTAAATTGGCCGTTGCGTTGAATTTCTGTGGAGCAACATTTTCGGAGTACATCAGTGTGACGTCACGTTTCTAGTTTCTTGGCCAATCAAGATCTTTGAATGCAAAACGAATCAAAAGAAACCTCGTTGTCAAATAGTCGCTGCTCAAAAGAATTTGGTTTGTTCCAACCTCATGATTTATTCCACAATGACTATCGTTATCGTAATCGTTAAGAGAACGTCATATTTTGTTGTTGTTGTACTTTTTGTGTTAGTCAACATTGAGTACCTAGATTATCCAGAAAACGACAAATATTGCAGGAGAAACCTGCAGATGGCTTGAAACTCGCGAAGAAGTGTGGTCTAAAGCAAAATACTCAAGGTAAACGTTTATGGTTGGGCAGGCCTTTCAATGTGTGTCGGTTTAGCTCATTCAATGTAGAATGGGAACAAGTTTGGCTGAGAAGACTGGAAGAATGAATACTTAGAAGCAGAAGCTACTGCCTGATCATCTTTTGATCTTTATAGTGGAGGTGGAGGTCAAACGTAAACATTTATTCATTGATAAGTTCCAACAACCAGAGTCATTATATCATATATAATGATTTCTGATATACTGGCATCAGATTGGTGTTGCCCGAAGGATCCTATCAGCAGGTGATTAAACATAATCATTTGAAGAGAAGAAATCAGGACTAATCATTAGGAAAAGGAAAAAGGAAAGATATAGAATTGGTGCGATCAGTTTAGAGGAAATGCAAAATACCTAGTAACGATCGCCTCTACTGCATGGTTTGGTCCCCAACGCGGTAATAAGCCCCTGCCTGCTAAACCAGTTCTTCCAAATGGATTTCTAAAACGAACAAAGCGCATTAACAAAATACTTCTGCCAAAAAGAAGTATTAAAGCCCAATCTAGATACACAAAATAGGGAAAGTCACTAGGAAAAGTCCAACAACAAATTTCCGGAGGGGTACGGATAACGAAAATATAGAAAACAAACTACTTCACACAAAACGTTACTGATCAGATATCTGGTCATTGTAAGAACAGCCTAATTTACCATTTCTTCTGTGCAAAAAGGGGAGGGCTTATCTGCATAATTTGATAAAATACAAAACCTGGGATATCCGCACACAACATCATAATCACAATAATCACTGATTCGGTCGATCCCACCATCCATATCGTTAAACTTTAGACCTCTAGAAAAAAAAATTATCCAGTTTAAACAACGATCTAAAGAGAGGTCTGTTGAAATTTGGCAAGTACACAAAGGTAAGTAAGAAAGAATAATCCATAAAAACGATTTGACGTACTCAGGAGTCTCTGGGTCGACCCAATCAAAATTGATCAGAGTAGGCGAAGTATACGAAGAAGGTTCATAATCTGGAAAGTCAATCTGCGAGTAACAAGAAACTCACATATGTTAAAAATGAGGAATGAAACACATATTAATTAAAATTAGAAATTTGATTGAATGAAAACGTAACCCCAGAAATAATTATAATATCATACTGCTTTTGTAAGGGTATCAACATTAAGTAATAAATACCGTATTTACTTCTTTTAGCGCAAGAATTAAGGGATTCATTAGGCGAAATTCATTCAAAAATTTTCCGTAACAGGAAATAAGGATTTTAGGGTCCGGACAAGAATAACAACCGAGCGCATTTCTTGAAATGAAATCATGATGCAATGGAAAAATAACAGTAAGATATTTGAACAACATACCTCCCAAGAAAGCAAATGATCAGGCACCTGGAATCTTTCTATATCAGTCATGGGATATATCATATCTAGTCCATTAGTGAGAGCTTCCATGCCATTACATGCACTGCCTGTATTAGCATCAATTATGTTATCAGGTCTGTCTCTAAGGGTAATTTGCGAAATGTCATCATCGTTTTCAAACGAGATTCGCTGTGGACAACTTAAACATCTCTTTCTTTGACCCTTTTCGTCCTCTTTATGTTCCTGTGTAAAAATATTACCACTTTTATTTAGATAATGATAATTGTGGGTCGTTCACTTAGGCGGCTTTTTATGCCCTGCTGATATGGAAGTGGGAAAACCATGACTTAGCATCAAGCCTGCCATCTCGAAACAAGTTCTTCAAGTAACAGTTACATCATAACAGTTTCCATTGTTTTCAATGATCTTACGAAGCTATTTGGTTCGCCTAAATTCACCCTGATAGGGGGTTGTGCGATTCTTTACGGTTCTGCGTTATAAATTTATAAAAGGACAAAATATTTTCCACATAACTAAGAATCAATATTTAGCTAATAAATCATTAAATCATAAAAATTATAATTTGATACAACGAACGAGGTGTTGGAGCAAAAACGGACTAGCGGCAAAAGAAGTAATACAAAAGCAATTAACTTGCCTGTAGTTTATGTGCCACTGGTGCATCTACGGTATCTTCCCCAATGGAAACATTTTCATCGAAATCTTTTGAAGTCTCATTTTGCAGAGCATCTACTAAAGTTTCCTTTGAAGGGTTTTCACCTTTCAATGAAAATTTCCTGAAATTCCAAGCTGCCTTTTTAACAAAGGTCTTATTGTCGTAAATTGGCATGTGTAAGTACGGATTGTGGCTAAGAAACCTACGCGGCACTAGTGGCTTGCCATTTTTCTCTGATCTTGATTCAAAGTCGTTGTTTTGCGCTGTGACTACTTCTTTGGGCAATGAAAACATACTTGCATTGTAGTGGGATGCCTGCTGCCCATCAGCATCTAGGTATTTTTCAAAGATATTGGTCATTGCCCCTACCAGGTTTTTAGACATAATTTCAAGTTTATCTTCCAGCCTGTTGATACTCATTTCCATCTGTTTCTTTTCCACGAGGATATCTTTCTTGGCTTCCTTTGCTTGCCAGAGCCTATCAACCCTAAATAATTCAGTATAGGTCAGGTTATCAATAAAGTATATGTTAAATTAAAGTCAAACAGTTCAACTCAGGTGAAGACCTTTCACTTCTCTTTTCGACTCGTTTTCTAGATCCAAGATCAGGCCAAGGGTTATGTTCTTAACAGCAGAAAGAAGAAAAACGATTGAAAAGCAGTTTGGGAGAAAATGAACTTAGAAAACACAATGCCAACACGGAAAGAAAAAACAGGATTTCAGACAAAACCTTTCAAGAATCAATCTAATCCGTTCTTCTTTAGAGGTCAGGTAAAGACCATCCTTCTTCCTCGAGTATTCTGCCAAGCATTCTTCTTCGAACTGCAAAAGATCAGCTAGCTCACTTGCTTTTGGGAAAAATTCTGTAAAAGTAAATATGTTCTTTTGTTAACGTCATTCGTCAAAACAATAAAAGCATGCTCCCCGAAAACCCAGAGAGTATACATTGTAAACAAATCGGAAATAAAGAGCCAAGGCCCAGAGCAGAAATATGATAATGTCTATTTCTAAGTATCTACAATGAGATTCTAAGTATCTACTACGAAAAAACGTCAGAAATGTGTCAAACTCACTCATTTTCTGGTCCTGCCAGCGGTGCTCTAAATTGTCACCCTTTTTGCAGCACCGACACTGTAAATAAATATTCTTACACAGCGACAATATGTGATTAAGGATCACAAAAGGGGGAACCAAAGAAGGCCTTCTTGAATATTCCATGATCAAATGATATCTTTGAAACTTCCAAATTTTATTTGAGTTTGCTTGTACCTCAGCGAATGTGTTGCTGTTAGGAATAATTAGATAATATCAAGAACCAGTTTAAGTAGTTTTAAGAAGCTATGTTGGCTCAAGAAGAGATGGTATTATTATTTTACATATCAATATAAAACATAAATGTCTACGAAAATAATGTCTGTACAACAGCAAAAATAGGCTAGAGAAAAAATAAAAATAGAACGTAAGGTTGCTTGAAATGTGTACCTACTTGAAAATTGCAATAAGCAGATTTAGTAACAAGATATTGGCAACTAGCAAATACAGAGCCATCAAAAGCGACACTATTGGCTCACTGTAGCTATTATACTTCTTTGTGCCGAAGTAGGTCTTGCTACCTGCAAAAAAGATCGGCATCACCTCAAAGTTTGCCTTTACCGTATCCTCTTTGTTCTATCTAGAGGGACACAAAATTTCAAGTACTTCTAAAACAATTCAAAAACCACTAACTGCTGTACAAATGTTCTTTTTCTATAAAGAGCTCTCCGTAAGTTTGCCAATATGGAGTAAAGAACACATCGGAAATGGACTTCCATGTTGTGCTTGACTCTGGTGCCAAAATCGCCTGCCTCGCAACACCATACGCGGAGAGGAAGACTGCCATGATGAACAGGAAATACATCAAATCTATGGTCTGCAAAAAAGAGCAGCATATCAAATAACTATAAATTTGTTGCGAGATAGATGCAATATAATGTCTATACAATATCTCTGACTCTTTAAATATCTAGGACTGCATCATCTTGAATTATATCTTGAATCCACAGCTTGATCCCACACCATCTTCACCTCATCAAACGTACAACAAAACATATTTACGTGATCCAGTATAATCGTGTAATGAATAGTCATCAAATCAAAAATCAGATACCAGAGTCCCACTGCATTATACTACCACTTCCCCCTTAAGAAAGCGAGTTGCAGTAAAATGTCTACTAAATTAGTACGTCTATCTTTGTATTGTGCTCAACATGTACAGCCAACCCTCAACTGTACAGAAGAGATGAGCAGGCATCAGCAATTAGAGGAAAGGTGTGCGGTAGAAGAACTCAACCACCTCATATGAAGTAAAAGTCAAATACACTTTAGCTAATAACATCGTTTGCAGGAGGTTCATGTACAATATTAGCAGCTTGTATAAGAGTAAAAGTAAGTTCATCCTTTCACAATATCTCGGCAGTACTATCACCATTGACAAAAGGATAGATGACGTAGTCTCAGACAGAATTCAATCAGCTGCAACCACGTTTGGAAGTTGGGCGAAATGTTGTTAAGACAGAGAGGGAATTGTAATGGCAACATAAAATTTCTACCAAGCTGTTGTATTACCATCAATGACCTACTCTGCCGAAACCTAAATGTCGCAGACATATTGGAATACTAACATCAGTAAAAGTTCAGCACCTGTTTCGCACCAGCAAAGAATTCTAAATATCTCTTGGCAGAATAGTGTCTAGCATCACAGTGCTAATATGGGCCAACATGATGACCGTTGAGGCCAGAAAAAAAATAAAGAATCGGTTTACTGTGGATCCATCGCGCCTCGTTCCAACCTCGTAGTTTTCATCACGTGCTTTTAAGGGCGAGCTCAAAAACTACCCCTGGTAAAGGGCAGAGAAATTTGTGCCAATTTGAGCTCTTTTATGGATTCAGTATGACCGTTGCGATGCATATCACCAAGCATTCTATTGGCTGCTTTCGCGTTCTTTGGCATCTTCTTTTCTTTGGGATTTTCTGTTCAGAACTTACAAAGATGAAAGTTTAAATCGCTTGGATTTTATTTAAGAAAACGAAACAAGTGGTGAAAAGATTGTAACAGTTTGTGGGAAGGAAGAAAGGTTGTTGAGAACTAATAGGATTAGCTGTCGACTCTGATAGCATTGCTTGAAGATACCGTAGCCTCATCATTTGGCATAAAATGTCTGTTAACTATGATTTCAATGCTTGCCCCAGGCCTACACTCAATCAAACCTGTCAAGATTGAAAATTGCTCTGCGTTCTTAGTTCGGATGTCTCTTTTAAAATTTGTTTAACCATTTGGCTTATTGCAGTTGAAGAAAATTATACTATTTTCAATACATTTTAGAATTTTGAATGTGGTTAGAAAGTTTTTTCGTCCGTCTAGAGCTGCGAGAGTTCAACGATGCACGCAAAAT
>WUAR02094450.1:0-19430 GCA_015164055.2 Chrysaora achlyos
CCAGTTCACCCAATTGTAATAATTTTGTTGACTGCTCAGCTGAGAGGCATTAAGTACCATTTGCTGCGTGTTTTATAGCTTGTCAATTATCATGTCATAATCAAACATACTTCTAATGATCTGAAAATCTCCATTTCCTACGCCCTTATTTGAAAATAAATCCGTATCAATGGGAGTAGGAATAAGTTGTGCATCTGGAACTTTGTCAAACAGGTCGGCAGTTGCAATAAACATACCATCTGTGGCCTGCCTAACATTCTCAATTTCTTCCTTAGTTGCCCTACGAGCATCAGTACCATGCCAGTGAAAAAATATTTTCTTTGATGGAAACATATCTCTAACCTGTCTTGCAATTTTCTTTTGAAAATGTATATGAATTACATCTGCATGATACATGAATCGCATTGCAGTCTCATAATCATAAAACTTATTCTCCGGCATTATATACCCATTATAAAAGGAGGTTATATGCCACGGATCACCCTTGTCAGTAGTCATTACTTTTGAATCATGACCCATACGAGTTTGATAACGGGATAATATACCTGCTACCCCTGCACAATCATAATAATGTCTGATAATCACATTTATATAATAGATCTGGAGATATTTAAACTATTCGCCATCCTCAAAAAATCCAGGATGTTTATCCAAATACATTTCACATTTCAAACATTCATTCTTCTCAATATGTTCATTGATGACTCTCTCCTTGTCATCCTTTTTCAAATACTTATTGGTTGTAGAGTTTTTCAAAATCATCTTACCAATTCTACACAAGTCATCATCCATAATCATCATCTCTTTTAGTTCCTTATCCAAATCCTTTAGATATCTATCGTTATTAATGGCGTATTTAACTCCCTTTGTAGTCATTGGAATTACAGTTCTATGGCATTTACATTTACATGATGTATTTGCACAATCAACTGCACCGAAACATTTTGAACAGTTCTCCTCATTCTTTTTCAAAGTCCAACGATCAATATGTTGCCACTCACCCTTTGCAACCTCTGATATACTAGCACCTGCAGCCATAGCAACAAGCATTCCCTCATAGTGATTTAAAGGAGTTGCGAATCTCTTATCTCTTACAGTCTTTACACGTTTTGCATATTCCTGACACATACTATGATCATGCTTATGCTTATGTTCATTCTCCATCTTGATAGCCAATCTTGCCATTTCCTGAGCAATCCAACAAGACCAAGTATATTTCTCAAATTCTTCGACATCCCTATCCTTAAACTTTGGTTCTTTTGCAGGACCACGGTCAGAGTTTTTAATGATGTTTTTAACCCTATCCATATTATCTTCTACGATTTGCATAAGTTTTGTCTCATCAACCTCATCGTCTGTCTCTACTTCAGGTCTACTTTCTTTGTATTTATCCGGTAGAACTTTTGTGATATAGTCAACAGATACGGAACTAAAATGTTCATCCCTAATTCGTTTAATAATCTTTGATATAATCTTTGGTGTAGGTTCATCTCCACCCCTCACTAATTTAGCCTTATTCATAATTTCTGGTCTTTTCTCATTCAGACCTTTTTCAATATGCTTTGCAAGTTCTAATATTTTAGCCTTTAATTCTCCCTTTATGGCTTTATCTATACGTTTAATATCACCAATTATAGCCTCAGTTTGCTGTATATAATTATTCATATAGAAAATAAAAAGAATGTGGTATATAAAACTTCTATATAAACTTTTGGGTTTTGTATATCAACACATCTATTGTCTTGTTGAAAAGAGCACCAATTTCTTGACCATTGGTTATACCTGCCTCTTTACATGCTTCCTCAACACCACCTCTAATATTAATTAGAGCCTCAGCCATTTCACGACCTGTTGTAACAAGAGGATGAGTATCATCATATTCAAACCTTGTCTTATTTCCCATGATTTCATCAATCATAAGTGATGCAAGATGTTTGGTCTTTGGTATCTCTTTTTTTGCCTTTTTGATCACAGCAATCTGTTTTTCAGTTGGTGGACCATCTGGATCTATCATGGTAATGATAAATTAACGGCCAGATATAAACGTTCCCTTCGTTCTGGCTTGAGTCGTTTAAGGTATTCCAGGAACTGATGATGTTTTGAGCATAGAAGCATGAATTGCTTCTCTCCCCTTTCAGCAATCTGTGGAAATAAGTATTCCCAATACGACCACTTGTCACGAAAATCACGGTAGGTTTTCTCTCCCGATACATAGTATTTATGATGGTAAACAAATCCTCTTCCAATTCTTCCGAAATTTTTATGGCAGACAAAGCAACGTGATTTAAAAATTCGCGCCAGATGTCCTTTTTCCTGTGTTAGTTGTTTCTGTCTCGGACTCTGATACGGTTTCTTTTTGTTGTAATCTTTGACGGAGGGAGACATTTTCCTTTGCAAAACGGAGTGCAGTATCGGTTAATAAAACACATAGTCTGATTATCTCCTTATTTGACATATCACCATATAACTTACCAGTAATTGGATCTATTGTCTTTTTAAGTTTATTTCCACCAATAACCTTGACACCATTATTCTTACCCTTAAGAATGGCAAGTGCCTGATCTTCTAAAGCAGGTTCTTTATCTCCCATTCCACTCTCTTCTCACAAAAATGATCTTTACGTTTCCAATCTTTACAATTACACATTTTTAAGGCCATGTTATTCCTCTATCTCCATAAAGCATTTCCTCATATGATATATAAACTCTTCGATCACATTTACATGAGCCATAATAACAACCATTTTCATCGTGATAATCGATGTCATGTCCACATTTGCAAATTTTTTCATCTCCAATCATATCCTACTCCTTTTATATATTTCCTCAGATAATTCCGATCTCTCTCTAAATACTGGTGTGGTATTCTTTAAAAGATAATGAATTTTACGTATTTCTTTTGGAGTAATTTCTGGATGATTACCTTTCTTTTCATGACCTAAATGACGTAAATAATATGCAAGTGAAGTAGTGCCGGATTTTTCAAATCCTATTATATGGAATTTCATTTCTTAAGCCTCGCAATAAAAGCAGATACAACTACAATGATTGCAGGTATCTCTAATAGATCTGCACCATAAAGTATAAAGTCCAAAACTGGATGTAAACGAGAAATATAACCAGTCTGTAAATATGCATCACCAGCCCAGATGAAATGTGGTATTTGTATTAGATTAGTGAATAATAAGAATCCCAGACTTGCTGTAGTCTTTTTACTCCACCACTCTAGATATTTATTCAAGCTTTACTCTTCTCCTTAACTGTAATCCCCTGAACATTCACGACAGTAACCCCCTCGTTTTTCAAATTGTTTAACTTGAGTTTGTCCTAATGCTTGAAATCCACAAGTCTTACAAATATAGGATGGGATACCTGATTTTACTTGTGGTTCAACCATTCCCGTACCATTACATCGATAACATTTTACTTTATTGGTCATTTGTTAAGTTCATGCCTCCATGAATAAGCAAATAATTTATCAGGTCTTTTGATTTGTGGGTGTTGTCTTTTGTAATGATATCTCATTATCTCCCATGAATCTATTCTAAAATCACAAGGCCATTCGGTACATTGAGCCATTTTACTTATCCCCTAAATTGAAAAGTCGTGTTTGCCAATGCCAAACTGGTTCAACATCTGGATTTAAATCCACTATGCGACAATATCGTTGATTTGTTACTTTTGCCAATATGCACCCTTCCAAGATAATAATTGTGAGAAATTGTTTTCTAATATTGGTCTAAATCGTTGAAGTAATGGGAATTTGGTATTATTCAAAAGTAACACCTCGTTGACAATCAAAAGATTTTCCACCTAAGATAGTTGGAAATTCAAACTCACAAAATTCTCGATAATAATGTAAAAGATGATAATATTCTAACAAATACGTTCACCTTCTAACGTTTTACAATATCGTTGTTCCCTCAAGACTCATCCCCTAAATTGTTAAGTCGTTGTTTTGCTAGGTCTTTTCTAGTTATCCATGCTTTAATTTTCCATCCATTGGGATAATGAACTTGCTTACCTCCATAATCTGATTTTACCATTAATTCCATAACTCTATCAAACGCTTTATCCAAATCTCGATTAATTTTTAAGACTTTACTCTTTCGTTGATTTGTCAAATCGAAAACATACTCCTAACTGGTTTGTTACATCTTGCACAATGATTAGCAGAAGTATTATCAAAACAGGGTATTTGACAATCACAATACATTTTACTTTCTTTGGTAACTGACAAATTAGAATAACACCTCTATACGTTTACCATTTAACAATAAATGAGTTATATCTGGTTTATGTTCTACACAATTACAAATCTCATATGTTATCATAATTAGTATATGATTATAGTCTTATATTAATCTTCCTCTTCCTCATAATCTTCCCAGGGTCTCTTTATATCTGGAGGATTTAAAGGATCTGGATATGACGAGTTCTTCCCCTCCTACTTGGTTTCCATTTCCAGATTGGGCAATCAAAGTTCATTCCATATCCTCCACATCAATACCCTCTTCATCTATTTTCTTAAAGGCTTCATAAATAAATTCCATTTTTTTCAATAACTCCTTATGTTCCTTTGTAATTTTTGGTGCTTTTTTGCCCATAAAATATGAATTTAACAACTTTAGAGCAAGACCAAGTTCTTCAGTCTCGAATTCAACATCAACCATATATGGTATACTTGGGATTTCTCTATAAACAGTAATTTACGGTCTGGTGACTAAATACTAGATCCACCTGCATTCACACGCATCATCTCTTTTTGTAACAGTCTGAGGTTCTGCCAGACATAAATCTCACAATGGTCACAAATGTCTTTTCGTGCCTGCTTCCATTCGGGATGAGATTCATAATATATGGTTTTCCATATATCCAAGTCAACAGATGTCTTGTTATCCTCTCCACCTATCACTTTTCCGGCATTTCTCAAAGAGTTTCCACCGGAATTATACATATTGTATTTGGATTTCGTAATACGCCAAGTATCAATGACTCGGCAGTCCATATAATCAGGAACTAAACTGTCTTGCTTTGTTAAGTGACAGCGCATTGTAAAATATGGTATATCAAATTTTGAAATATAATGACCTGCTAATATATCACAGTTCTTAATTTCATCAGATAATGTTTTAAGAAGTTCAGCATCAAAGTCAAAACGTTTTTTCTTGTAATTTGATTTCATATCTGATGGTTCAAGTCTATCATAAACACATTCTGTCTTTCCAGTCAGAATATCCCAACGGATTCCATACCAACAGATAATAAATCCCATACGTGCATCAAAATTAATCGATTCAATATCAAATACCAAAACATTCCTATATCCTTTCTCCAGCCAGCGATATTGTTCTCGGGTTAATTTTTTCCTACCAACATTGAATAATCGATCGACTTCTTCCCTATGAAGTTTTTGATGATTATTAAAGCGTTCTTTAATTTGTTTAATGGTTAAAGTTCTCAAGTATCATCACTATCTATATCATCCTTAATAAGCCGTTAAGTTAGGTGAACGAGTAATCTTTGGTGGCGATTTTGCAATGGTTTTTTTGCGTTCAACCTTTTTATATCTAGTAATATCAATACCCTTATCTGCCAATTCATTAAGATTGATTGGAATATAAAGCCGTGCAGAATTCCACGGAATCTCACTATACATCTCACCGTTTGGATGAAAACTGTTGATATGAGCACGCATATTTCGCTTTTCAGTAATTGCAGAAGCATAAGGACAATAAGGACATCGTTCTCGTTTCTTGTAAAGTCTTAACTCTCCAGTAACATAACCGTTATCTTTCATCCATTCCCAAATTCTTTCACATTCCTTTTTTGCATCAGCCTCTTTAGGCGAACCCGTTGGTGCAGTTGCATATATTTCTTTATACTCTTGAAACTTTCCCATCTTCCCAATCCACCACTATAGGTTTATTCATACAATTATATTTATAATTCATCATTGCTGCATTAATGAATGTTATACCATATCTTTGTTTGATATATCCATAACCCTCATGTATATGACCGAATGCATGAATCTTTGGTTTTACTTTAATTACACGTTCAAGTAAAACTTCATCACCTGCCTCATTTGAATCATTATAAAATGACAAGGGAACATAGTCAAGTATACCTTTTGGTGGTCCATGTGTTATAAGTATATCTGTTTCTTCCGGTATTAAATCCCACATTTCCTTATGTCTATTGATTTGAAATGCACCACCAAATGGAGTAGTCCATGGTGATCCATAAAACAATATACCATCATCAGATTCATATACAGAGTTCTCTAGGTATACTGCCTGTCCTCTTAGCGCAGCCCGAGATATTTCAGGATAATTTTGAAATCTAACATCATGATTACCTGCAATACAAATCTTCTCCTTATAATCCAATCCCTCTAACCATTGTGAAAAATCCAATATATCATTCATTGATCCCCAATCTGTAAAGTCTCCACAATGAACTAATATATCACCCTTTGGCATATCCAATAGGTTATGCATACGATGTGTATCTGATACAAATACAATTCTAGTTACCAATACTCTCACCTTTCTTAGTCAATGTCAATTTGCCATCAATACCCTCCTTAATCCATCCCTCTGATTTAATTCTATCCACTTCATTCTTTGCATCCAATATTGAAATAAAATGGTCACCATCAACCAATGGTTTTAAATTATCTATATAAAGATCCTCTTTTCGTATTGTATGAATTATAAATATTCCTCGATGTACTTCACGGGTATTACCAATATTTTCATTCAATTCGCCTCGGGATTCAACATTAAATGATTGTAAGCATCTATGTAATAGATTGATTGATTTCTTTGCATCATCCTCTGTAGTCTCTTTGGAAAAACGCATTTTTGCATAAGCAGTAGCAATGGTTGACAAATCCTCACCAGTTCTAGTATCTATTGCGATTCGATTTTCCTCATTTGATTCTCGGAGTTGCAGATAATAATCCAAAAGAGTATTCTCTGCATCAGTAGTCATAACAGGCGTAAATGTTTTTGCATAGTTTATATATTTTCTAAGGTTATCAGTATCCAATGGATAAACTAGATTACCTGATCGTGTTTTCAATATATGCTTCATTATTGCTCTATCTACTTCCTTGTTTGGAATGTCACGTATCAATATTATTAGGCCGAATCTTGATAACAGTGATTCTGACATCTTTATGTTTTCTAAAATTGTGGCAGATGTATCATAACGACTTCCTCGAGGATTCGCAGCACCAATAATTGTTGTACGAGTATCCCAAGTTACATTAATGCCAATTTTATTTAGTGAAAAGGTCTGCTTTGACATTGCTTCATGCAGACCGGATGAATCATATTGTGACATTTTATCCATTTCATCTATGCATACAACTCCACCGGAATTCAATACTACTGGACCTGCACGTGGTATTCGACTACCATCAGGTAAATTATCGACACCTCCGAGCAGTCCAGCAGTTGATGAACTTCTACCACTTGTGTATGACGACTTTGCAACCAGTTCGGTTACAAAAGATAGAAGTTTGGATTTTCCCACCGATGGATCTCCAGTTAGGAATGTATTGATGTCTCCCCTAACATCCTTGTTACAATTTCCACCGATAAGTGAAATAAGCATGGCTTCCTTTGAAAGTTCCATACCATAAATTTCTGGAGAATAAGACTGTATTAAATCTCCAACATTATATTCCGAATACTTTGCAATCTCAGATGGATCTGGCATTTCAACGGTCTGCTTTACTGGCGTATGACGAGTTATATCAAATTCCCGTCTAAATATATTTGATCTTGCAGAAAGTCTTTGTGTCCTTAATAAACCCTCTATATAAACATCATCACCTGGCTGAAGTGTAAGACATCGCTCGCCAAAAAGATATGAGGTCATTGTAATTGGTGAAGCACCAATAACCTCATCCTGTGGTTCTTGTATCAAAACCTTTTGAATATTTGCCTGTGTATGTTCCCTAAGTGTCATTGCACAATTATGTTCCTTACAACTTGGAGGAGTACAGGGCATCTCTCTCCAATTATCCTTATATCCTTTCAGTTCTCTAAGTTCCAAATCTTCACATATTGGACAGCGCCATTCCTGTTCTATATCTATCATATTTACTTGATCCGTACCAAGTATCTTTGCAGAAACTATAAGTCTCAGGTCTACATCATTTGTAGAAAATGAACGTATTTTCTTTTCTGCACCAACCAACAAATGTCTATTATAGCCATCAGATCCAATCTCATTTAGGACATGGCCATTTGCTTTACATTCAGTTATATTTTCAATTTCCTTATGGCAGTCCTGACAGTAAAATCTACTCAATTTGTAGTCTCTCCATCATTGATCTAAGTTTATTAATATTATCGGAATCGGATTGAATCCATGTCTTTAATTTCATAATATCAATGGTAAATGTATTTGTTAAATATAATTCCATTGCTTCAAACATTGCACTTTGAGCCGTTTTTCCATTCAAAGATGACATAAATTTTGTATAAATATCTCTTTGATCCTCATCCTTTGGTACTACCAGATATCTATATCCAGTAGGATTAGGTGCTCTATTTCTCGCCATACAGATAGTATAAGATATATGATCTATATTAACTTTTGCAGACCGTCATTGACTGTCTGTATTTTTCTCTCAATGTTCGCTTTGTTGGTTTTGTTCTAAGATTTGTACCACAGCAAGGACATCTCAAAACATCCTTTGGAAAACAAACATCTGTCTCTCTATCAGAACATTTGGTACACCTATTATACCGAGTATATATAGGCCGACTGATTGGTCCCCGTATTTTATATTTATAACATTGATCCTTACACATCTGCACCATAAGATATATATACTAACCACTGTATTTAAATCCTTTAGCTATATATTTGTTTCGGTAAAAATCAACTATGTGCCAGCAAGGTTCAAATTTACGTATTCTTTCAAAATAAAGAGCAATATGAAGTGCCTCTATCTTGTTCATACTCTATCATATATATGATAAAGTTTATAAATTATTGATTACCCTCTCCTCCTATATCCAGATTTCTTCAATATATAATAAAAAGATTAATACTATTTAACCGTTTATTCACTAGCTGTTCCACTATGATCATGACTTCTATCCCATTCTGCTGTTGTCTTTGCCAGATATTTCACTTCATTAATTGCAAGTTTTACATTGTTTGACGTTCCTTTGATTTCTAAATATCGCCTATCATCCACCTGTCTCGGTATTGGAATAAACAGATATGTATCATCGGAAAATTCCGATAGCTGTAAGGTTCGTACTATCTCACCCGAGAATGTTGTATCTGTTGACCAGCTTAATGTAACCTCTGTTTCAGTTGTATTGGTTTTGTCAAAATTAATAGCAACTGATGCAAGTTCAAGATTTGCACCATTAAGATCAAAGTATATGCTTGGTGTGTTTTCTGTCTGTGTTTCTGCTCTTGTAGCTGTATCATCGTCCACTGCATTGGCAGCTACGTAAGGCTCTTCAAAATCATCAATTCCTTTGTCTGTATTGTCATAGAAATTCATGGTGAATACATCAGCATTAAAGGAATGTGAGTTTGTTGCTACTTTTCTGACATAGCAAACTATATCATCCAATGATGAGATTGTATTAGTGCCGATATCAATAGTTCCACTATCGTATGGAGTTGCAAAGGTTGGATCTGTATCTGCCAATAATCTGAATGTATTAGATGTCATTCTGATTAATCTGAAATACCACATAGCAACTGTTAGTGAGTTAGTGCCAGCACTGTATCTTTGAGTGCCAGCACCAGTGTCACCGTCAAGAGTTTGAAGTATTATTTGCTTGTGGGCACCTGCTGCGTTACTACCTGTTAGTCTGACTGCTATTCCAGTCTTTGAACTACCAAAAGATACATTGCCAGCGAATAATCCTAAGAAAACTTCAAAGCCATTTTGCCCTAAACCAGTTGTTAAAGCTGTAATATCCACTTTGAAATCTAATGTCCATTTTGTTGCGTTTGGATCAGCTCCAAACTCATCTACGTGAGAAATATCCCACCCAGCATTTTCATGTGTTGCATCTCCACCATTGGCACGAATTTGAATTTCACCACCCCCAATAGTGATCTCACCTGCATCTGATGTTGACCATCCAGTTGGTGATGAATCAAAGAGTTGTTGATAATCCACATTACCACTACCAACACTACTACTTACTGCTGAGCTTGGTTGTGAATAATCACCTATTGTCGTAGATAATGGTTTATAATAAATATTTGATGTATCACCACCTAATAATGACCATATTACACTACTAGGTGCACTTGCATGACTGTTATAATACCATTTTCCTTCATCAGTATCAAAGAATGGTCTGTCAGCAGGCCATGAAGATAAACCAGTTCTGGTTGCAGTAGTACCACTACCATGTGTAGTTTTATTTAAATTTCCATCAGACAGTTCGTTATTTGCCCAATCAGCATCAACGGGTGCAGCCATCTAAATCACAGTGTTCCATTTGCATAGGTTGTATTAATTTGAAGAACAAACAGTTCTCCAGCATTTAAAGTAAAAGTTGTAAATGCCACCCGTGAATCACATTTATTTGTGTCAGTGGCATGCCAATGAGTTCCAGCCTCCTTTATATCAAGTCCGGCTGCAGATATATCACCGTCATCCCAGACCATACCAAGTTTCTTTGTGATATTTGTCCTAGTACGTTGACCTACAGTTGAAAACTGTTTTCTTGCATAACTACCACCCGAATCCTCTGCTGCCAGATTTGTATGAGTTTCATCCTCTGCCAAACTTGATGTTCCTATTGAACAATAATCAATGGTTGATGTACTTGCACCGATATCCCTATCGATCTGCTCTTTCATTCCATTGGTCAAAACAATATTATCATGAGTACATACCTGTAATGGTAATAGGCTTGTATTTCTATCAGTGGCCGAAATTTCTGCCCAAAGTGACTCCATTTCATCCACAACCTTTCTTCGATTTATGGTAAGTTCATCCTCTTTCCATTTGGACATACACCATCTATTATTGGATAATTTAAGGTGACGACTGACCTTATTTCTTACATCATTAAATGCAATAAGTTCATCTGGAGGTACTTGACAGTTAAGCATAAGTTACTTTCCTTATTTTTGACTATGAGAAGTATTCCATGGAAGAAATCAAAGTTGTGACTAATAGAGATAGAAAAATTCCACAGAAAGTAAAGGAGAGAAATCAGAGGGAATTATCCAAAAAAATAGATAGGGCTATGGAAAGCCAGCAAGATTTGGCCACTTTATTAAATGATTATAAGACCAGAAAACTAAGTGCTTCTACAAAGTCCAGAAGTTGATACGGGCTGTGGTGATTCATCACCAACAAATGGTATTGTGGTTATCTCAGTATCAGTTGAAAAATCAATTAATTCTCCAGTAGCATAATTTGTACGCCAAGCAGAATTCTCTACTGAGTTTGTAATTACAAGCCATGAAATTTTAGTTCCAGTAACCAGATCAGAAGTACCATCTCCCAATATCTTCATATCATTTGCAGTACCAGTAATAGAACCAGTATCAGAATCTGAATCCTGGGAAGTTGTTGATTTATACAATGTATGTCCTGATGCGTTATCATATTGTGCAATAATACAAATCCAAGTATCAATATCTGATGTATAGGTATATGTTACTCCAGTTCTCCAAGCACCCCCACTATACGTTCTAAATCTAATAACATTTGTATCTTCTATTGTTATTTCATATTCGTTATTTTTTCTTACAATTATACCAGTACCAGAACTTGCTTTTGGCCTAATCCAAAATGCAATGGTGAGTGTATCAGATGTCAAATTAGCATGATCCGTTATTGTAATATATCCACTTCCCTGTCCATCTACACCTCCCTGATATTTCAGATTAGATCTTGGAAAATCCAATGTATTTGATGTGGTATGAACTAATGGATATGATGATACAGTTTCTGGTATTTCTTTTCTATATACTCCATCATCTTCCATATCAACCGTATCAGTTGTTGATTGTTCTGGATCTCCAGTAGTTACATCATCATCAAATTCTATAATCTCTTCAGATAATACTATGCGTTCCTGTAAAGAATCATCCTCTGCATCTGGAAAGAAAACATCAGAAAGTAATGATTGTAATTTCAAAATACGTTCATGGTCATTGTTATCCTTACGTCTTACCCAGTCATGTATACTACTCATCTGAAATCCTCCAGTTCGACTGTCAATGAATTAATACCAAGTTCTCCATCAGATACACTTGCATTTCCCTCAATATTTGAAATACCTGCCTTTACATCTAAACCTGTCTCTGAATCATATAGTCTTGTATAATATATGGGTGATATTCTTGAATCTGGTGGTGTTATTCTCAATGGTGAATATAGTCTCCTAACCTTGCCTAAAGAACTACCTGCCGCTTTTAATGCATCTCTTACTGTAAGTGATTCCAAATTAGCCCTCATTGTAAACATATGTTCTCTTGGTTGATCAACTGCCTGATTTACTTTAGGAAGTTCAAGAGTTGTAACTTTTCTTTTTCCCTCCCATACTCTATACGCAGTATCACCAGTTGCACTAGACCAACTTCCATTCGTACCATCTGATGAAGTATAATATGTACCAGTTCCTGATTTATAATTAACACTGTATGTATTAGAGGCAGATCCATATGCTGGATAAACTAGATAAAGTTGTTCTCCAGGATTTACATCCAGTTTTGGTCTAACATCCAACTCAAACCAATTTGCAGGTGTTGAAGTTCCAAGTCCTTGCAGTGTTGATTTTTGTACTTTGATTGTATGTCTCTGATCATCTTCATTTGGAGTACCTGCATTATCTCCCCATATACCAATTTTGGTATCAGATGCAGGGGTACCAACTTTGATAGAACGGGTTGCAATTTTCATAATTGATGAACCGTTTGTAGTGAATGGTACAGCGTGCCAGTTACCATCTAGTGCATCTGCAGCATCTGGGGCAGTTTCAGTACTTACATCCAATGATGGTCCAAAATGTCCTACTGCATGAATAAAACCATAATATGATTTGTTTGATGAGTCAGACCATTCTATAGGATCATCCATAATAAAACAGGTCTTTGCTTTTGGCCAGTTTTGTGCATCCAAAGTTGTAAGTTCAGTATCATTTGTCATAAGCAATCCACTTGAATGTTGGAATACATCATGTGCAATTAATCTACGATCTCCATCTATTGTCCAATCAGTATTTGATATTCCACATAAAGTTCCAATTACTGTTGCATATGTACTATATGAAAAATTGGTATGTGGAAGTTGAATTGATAAACATTCATCACAAAGACCAGTACCATCAGTTGCAGAAGCGACTGTAAATCCAGATATTTGTGTAATGTTATCATCCAGTTGGTGATCCGTATCCTCAAATACATCCTTGATTAACTCTGATATCTGTGTAGTTGTATCAGATGTATCAGGAGTCTCACCATCAGATTCCTTTGCCTGATGTCTGATAAGTGTTGTAATTCTGTCACCCATTAGAGTTGACCATCCACCAACATTAAGTAATAATTGTGTATCATTAGTCTGTTCCCTATCGATTATAACATCCTTGATTCTTCCATAAAGCCAGCGTTCTAATCCGGCAGATGTCTTACCCAATGATAATTGTAAATGCCATTCAGGTTTTATTTTTCCTGGTGCGTATTTATCTGTCATATCAACTAAATTTCTTTGTGGATCTGATATACCAATGGTTGCAGAATTATTACCACCTCTTGCCAACTTGAATCCAAGTGCAGTAAGATCAAACTCTCTATTGGCCAAATCAAATGCATTGAATGTATATTCGGCAGTTGTTGGAGTGTCAGAATCAAATATTTCTATTTTTACCTTTAGAGGTCTTAGATCAGGAAATGCCATCTATATCAAACTCCCAGGTTCCCCAACTGATTGTAAGTTTTCTGTCCATAGTTTCCTATCTTCCAATTCCCTTATACCACGTTTTCTATCCAAAGCAATACTTGATATTGTTCCACGTGATATACCTAATATTGATCCAAAGTCTCTTGTAAGTTCTGATATTCTTGATTCTCTTCGTCTATAGATATTTCTAACAACAATACCTAATCCATTCGTTGCACCGATGAATTGTTTTACAGCAGTCCGTGATTCTCCAAAATTATCTAATAATGATTGTAGAAAATCAACTCCAGGTAATCCTAGACCCGATGTATCTCCTCTCAAAAACGATATATCTGATAACAGATCATGTCCTCTTTCAACAATACCTAATCCACCAAATCCTAATTGTCTTCTTAATATCCTTGCCCTATGATCCTGTATTCTTATTCTGTTTCTAATATGTATAGGAGTACCCACGTTGGCTACCTGAAATGCTGCAGTTGCACCAGTTGACTTGAAGAATCCAGAACCAAAGAAATTAGAACCACCTAAACTTAGAGCACCAGTTCCACCCAAGCCTTGACCACTTGAAAATGCCTCTCTGAATGGATTTTGATTTCCACCAAATCTAAGACTCATTACATCATTCAGTAATGCTTTTTGTCTAAATGCATCTCCGTTTACACTAAGCATATCATTTATGAATTGATTACGTTCATGATTTAATCCGTTCAAATATCCTTGAGCACCACTAACCAATCTAAACCTGCTTGATCTGGTTATACCTCCAGCAAGTGGATCAAATAGGGTTGATGGAGTTGCCGAAAATCCGGTTCCATTTACTGGTGGACCACCAGTTAGAACTCCCATTGAACGTAATTCAAATAAATCAAATTGATTTGAACCTAAAGCGATTTCCAGTCTTGCAATACGTATTGCCTCATCCTCAGATACACTACCTGCAACGTTTCCAATGTCAAATCCTGTTTCAACAATTACTTTCTTACGTGCATCAGATATGGATGGATCACTAAGTAAATGTAATATATTTGTATCCAGTCTACTGTTCCCACTAAATGCATTTCTTCTCAAGAATAACTTTGTAAAATCGTCTTCTTCTCCAATAAAGTCATCAAGATTTCTGATTGTTCCCCTATTTTGATTTGCAAGGTTTACACGACCTCTTAATTGATTTCCTATTGGAACTCCATTGATAATTACACCCTTGATTAAATCAAATCTTCCAAGAGATGCTACATCTGTTCCACCTCTTCCAAACAGATTTATGGTTTCTCTTCTTCTTAATTGATCCAATGATAGATGTGCAAATTGGGCTTTGATTTTTCTTCTAATCTCAGGATTTGCTGGATCTGCAAAACTATCTATCTGATGCCCTAAGAATGAAGATGGAGTAAAGAATTTCAGTCCTTGCTCTGCAATTTGTTGTCTGAATACTTCATTTCGGAATTGGTCTGCACCAATAAATTCTTCCAAGAATAATATTGATGCTTGTAACTGTGATACCTTATCTTCAAGATCTTTTACTGGTGTTGTAAATGCTAATCCACCCTCGGTAAATTCTGCAGCACTAGCAGTACCAATATGTGGTAGGAAAGCCAGACTACCGAGATAATCTAAAAGGCCGTTTCCTCGGCCTTGCCGAAAACCCTGCGAACTGAGCCATTCTTCATATCCTAGACCCCCACCTGCTGTTTTTGGAACTGGAAATGTTAATCCAGTTGCCTTTTGTGTTTCGGCATTAACTAAAATTAATTCTCCTCTATATTTCTGCAACATTGAGATTGCCTTTCCCAATGATGTTGGCATTGTAAACCCTAATGTATTTGAATACTGCTCAGTAACATCATTAACATCTTCAGTCTTTGCCTTTACCTCTTCAAATAATTCTCTTTGATCTCTAAGGAATGGAAATACACTTTGTAATGCATCTTTCATTCCACCCAAATTGGCTTCATATGCTGTCCATAGGGCTGTAATACCCGCGATTGCAATTCCTATTGGACCTAATGATCTTAATAATGCTGAGTTTGCAGTAGCCTGTAAGTTTGTTGCAGTTGTAGTTGATTTCATAATTGGAATACTTGCCAGTCTGCTAGTATTCAATGCATTCTTTACTGGTAACAGTAATTTTTCTGTAATTAATTCTTTTGCAGCAACACCGATATGCACCTGTCTTAATGAGATGATTGTCTGTATTGCAGATATTGAAACATTTGCTACGTTTGTTGCAAATAGGATTTGAATATCAGTTAATGCACCCTCTTCAATTCTAAGTTTATCTGTTTTAACTGCTAAATCTGCCCTTGCTGTTGCAAGTTCTTTTTCCATGTTTTGCATTTTTTGCATTGAACCTGTACCGGATTTTCTCATTTGGTTTAATCGTTCTTCCTTATTTGCCAATAGATCTTGAGCCCTTGCTACAGCCACTTGAGTTGCAGCCAGTCTGTTTGCAGCCCTGTCAATATTGGACATTGAAACAAATACCTGAGCACCTGCTGTTGAAAGGTTTAATGCACCAGTGATAAATGTCTGAAAGTGAACGGCTGCGGCTGCAGATGACATTCCGGCCTTATTCATACTATTGCCCATACGATCTACTTCAGTTGCAGTCTGCGTACCTGCCTGTCCAGTACGCCTGACTGATTGCTCAGCCCTCTGCATATCTCTAGTAAAGTTTGTAATATCGGCTCTAAGCCTAAAAACAGCATTTCTATTCACAGACATAACATTTATATCTGTCTGAATATATTAGGGAAGTAATGTCAGACTGCAAATGGTGTAAACCAAACAGACCCTGTAGATTGCTACGTCTTAATAGATTTTGTCCAGTTAGTACTCAATACCTTTCTTCTTCTTGTAATTCTTGCTGAAAGTGTTGTACCTCTGGAAAGACCTACAGTACTTCTGGTAGAACCAAGTCCTCTTCTTTTATTTTGTTTAGTTCCCAATTTAATAACATCAGATCCTCTACCTCTTTTGAATCTATTAGTACGACCAATATTTCTACCAGTACCTTTGTATAATTTGGTATGTTTTGCAAATGCATCTGCCAACGCTGAGAATATTTCCCTATTCAAAAGTGCTGATGTAGTCTGAACGAATGGATTTGCCACGAATCCACGAACATGAGAGGCAAATATAACTTCACCTGATGGAGATAAGAATCTTAATGCCTTTGCTCTCTGAGGTCGAATTTCTGTTACTCCAGCAGTAAGTGTATCAACTAAATCCATTCTATCTGATCCTACATCTATAAAATCCCTACCTTTATCTACCACTCGCCAACTATTAGCCAAAGCACCAGTTTCTCGAGGTGTATTCCTTTGTAAAAATTTAATTGATATACTGGCTATATGATCCAGATAATCTGATTGTACTGAGTCTTTCTTTAATTCAAATTCTCTTAATTCTCGTCTGAATTTATCCAGACCTATCCATTCACCCCGTGGCAACCTTATACCTCGCACTATCTTTATCTTCTTGATTAATAATACCCATTATCCATGAAATCTTATTCACATAATCTAAATGACCACTCTCCTTTAATTCAATTAATTCCTTAAGTGTTGCAATACCTGTCAGTGACAGTTTAGCAAGCATAAAATCTTGTGCTAATTCTGGATCTTCTTTTCTGGCTCTGATTCTTGTTTCTTCATCTTTTGAGAGTAAATCGATAATAAGGTTGCCTTGTCTATCGTTCCGTATCTTGTTAAAAAAACGTAGACCTCCCCAATTAGAGCACGTGCATCCGGCTGTCTAATTTTATCCAATAATTCATCCCAAGTCATATCAAATGCAGTCTTTGTTATGAATTCATAAAATTCATCATCCAGTTTATTTGCTTCTGCTTGTGAAATTGATGGATCATTCATTGCTTTTTCAATAGAACGTAACTTACGGTAATCATCCATAGAAATATCATTTGCTTCCTTTACTGGAAGTTCTACATCATCTATGATGTATTTTTTCTTTGTTACGTCTAAGAAAGGCATATATAAATAAATATATTTATGCTATTTAAACTATGATAGTTCGTTTATTGTTTCTGCTCTTCCACCAATGCTTTCTTGCCATGCATCATCTGAAATTGCTGAACGATTTTGTGACCAAGAAGTTAATACACTGTTTGTATAAGTCATTGTGGAACTTCCTATTTTCATAGCAACTGTTCTAGCAGTCTTGGCATCCCAATCATTCCAGAATACATTACCGGAAGTTGGAATATCTGCTGACCATGTAGCAACTTTTGCTCCTGGTCTGCTATAAACAATTTTAGTTGAACCATTAGAAACTACTACTGTCATATTTCTTGTAACTGATGTGCTGAATCTACGATTTGCATATTCTGTTGAATTATAAACAAATACGTTTGTAGTTGCATCACCATGTTTTATTGCTGATGTGCTTGGTGCTAAATCAGTATCAAATGTTGGATTGGTAATACCTGCGTTAGCACTTGTAGTTGGTGCATCAATACTTTGAGCCAAAAATGTCATATCACATTCCCATACACCTCTATCCAAAGTTAGAGTTCCATTTGTTGGTCTACAACCTTTGAATAATTGGAAATTAGTTGTTGGAGTTGTACCTTGTTTCCAACCCATCATGAAAGTAAGTGATTCATTTGGATCATTTCCACTGGATGAACCAATATCATTCCAAAGATATTGCCAAAGTGCTGTATCTATTGGATTGAATTTAATTGAAAAAGTATAATTCTTTACTGTCTGTAAAGCATCTGTAATATTCTCAGAACCTAAAACAGTAATATCCATATGTTGAATATCTGGTACTGGTGAAACTTCCTGAACATGACCTGCCAGAATATATGCGCCATCAGTATCTGGAGTACCAAAATTAGACTGATTTGTAGTTACTGTATCTCCCTCTGATGCATACTGCATAGAGTATACTACATCCTGATTTGATACATAGGCTGTTGCAGTTACCATATAACCACTAAATGAATTTTACACTAAAGAAGTATTAGTTCTTGAATTTATAAAATAGGGCTTTCATGAATGCCTGTGAGCTAGGTCTTGGATCTTCCTCTGGGTCATCAGGTTCTAGTCTCTCGAAATCCAGTTCGGTTTTAAAGAAATGATCTATTTCAGAATCAGTTGAAAGGTCTGACTGTTTCCATCTAGGACCATGAGGTGCTGGACAGTTCTCCCAAATAATACGGTTAAATTCCTCCTCTATGAGTGATAATTTTGTAACATCTTCTGATATAGGATTTACCCTTATATTCCAACTCCATTTATGCATACTATCACCGTTTGGATTTTCTTCATCATCTTTCTCATGTATTCTAGAGTCATATTCCAAATTAATCATATTAATCTCAGATTCATCATCCCTTGCAAGATTGTTTTCTGAGTCTGAAGAAGCATTGATTGTAGGAGTTATACCATCACAATTATCCGAGTTCCAATCTCTTTCCAGATATGCTTTTAATGATAAATCAAATGGCTCTAATGTTGCACCCGAGGCTAAATGTAAATAAGTTACTG
>WUAR02095561.1:0-19366 GCA_015164055.2 Chrysaora achlyos
TCGCATTCTGTCCGTCTAATATAGCTTTCAGGGCACCTAAAGTCGCATTCTGCCCGTCTAATGTAGCTTTCAGGGCATCTAAAGTAGCTTTCAGGGCATCTAAAGTAGCATTCTGCGCGTCTAATGTAGCTTTAAGGGCATCTAAAGTCGCATTCTGCGCGTCTTATGTAGCTTTCAGGGCTTGTAAAAATTGTCCACTGAACTGTATACGACAAAACCATTATAACAAGATCAGACCCTAATCTATAGTAAAGCCAATTTCAAGTAGGTCAGAACTTTGTGATGCCGTTCAGTGACTTCAACGACAAAATTTAATTAAAAATGTATAAATTTGAAATAAAGGTTTCTCACCATATCATCATTATCAGTTTCACCCATCAGCTCATCAACATCATTATAATCATCATTCTCGAATTCTGCATATGAATCTTGCCGAGGCACAATGGGATAGCTACAAACGGAGCATTAGCAAAGATAAGAGAATGTCATGTAGGCCCATAAAATAAGACAATATCGATCAGTAAAGAACTTCACATCAACATATCATTAGACTAAATATTACATAATGTACACAGTAGCTAGGGCGAAAATGTTTTTAACCAATTTGGGTATTTGACCGAAAATGTATTTAAAAAAAGGCGGTAGAAAGTTAGAAAAGCTATTCCCCACTTCAACTATTTTTGATTCGGATTGTTAAAAAAGAAACGCGTGCAAAAACTCAACAGCAATTTTCAGGCAACTATATAAGCTAGATGAACGGCCATCAAAACATTCCCATTTAGGACATCCTATTGTTGACCACTCGATTGGTTAGGGCTCTTGATCAAAGACGTAAATAAATCAGCAATATTTTTTTTCCACGGAGGGCACCTTAAAATATATTGTGTTGGGCGAATGAATAGGACAGAAGATAGAAAACTTTAACAATCTTTACTTTATAACCCTTTACTTAGTTAGAAATCTACTCAGTCTTGCAAAAAATAGAGTACGTTCGCCATGAACAGGACACTTTTATCAAAATGATAATTTGCAGGCACTGCAACGTGTCCCAAGAAACCAACTTACTGTCAAAATATTTGCCCACATATGGTTTAAACGTCACTTAAATATGTGGCATCTTGTCTTGTTTACCTTTGCACAGGAACAACATAAAGACAGATCATTTTAATCGCAGAAAATAGTAGGCCTCGCCATGTTTGACCGCAGCAAAATAACATATGTGCCACCGCAGAGGTTGCACGTTTTTGTTGGGAAGCGCAGCAGTATCATAGGGAGTGCTGGATCAACTCTTCATGCTCACAGGTGGTCACATCATGGCGAACGTACTCTAGTTACAAATTATCTTTATTGTGTTCACATTTGAAATGATACGTGGGCGGGTCTATAAAATCTAAGAATATAATCGCAGAACTTACTTTTCAAGGCTTAATACATCTCCTTTTGCCTTTCTTTTCTTTCCTCGTTGGTTATCTACTCTTGAATCTCTTTGTATCACTGTGTTTGCTTTATCGCTTGAAGGAAATGTCTTTTTCAACTTTCTGCACAACGAATGTACTTCATTCTGCCCAGTGACAAACACTAGTATTCCACCAGGCTTTAGCGTTCTGTGTATCTTGCAAATCTATCACATAACAATAAAAATCAAAGGAACCTTAGAAGCAGGGCCATCCCAAGAGAATCTCGGAAGTAGGGGGGGGGGGTTGTGGCCATATTGATTTGCCAACAGGGGTGAAAATCGCAAAAACGCCTATAAACCACGAAATTTGCTACAAAACAGCGCTTTAAAAAATAGCACAACAGCAAACAGCACAGACAGAAGTTTCAATGGCTTGGATTTTTAGAAGACATTCAACATTGACATTTTTGATTCTGTTTGAAAAGCAATCTTATCGTACATGTTATTTGCAAGATATGGCTGATACTTCATAAAAAACATACATACAACAAGTTCAACAATCCGTGCATCTCATTTCAACATACAAGTTCAACAATGTCTTTTTCAAAAGATAGAAAAAGTAAAGACTCAAGCCGAGAGTCAGTCATAGTCGTCTTAAGATATGTCTTATTGAGTTTCTACTGTGTTTTCATCGAGTCTGTCAATTTTCAATGCTCTCTTTCGTATTTCTCATCTATTACCGATCAAAATCTAAAGAGAAGAGATTTTGCCGACTGACATAGCATTTTGTATCGATTTGCGGATTGAACCTTTTTTAAAAGGGAGTGCAACACCCCCAACAGCCCCAATGTAGGGACAGGCCTGCTTAGAGGTATGTCACGGAGTATGTAGCTACTTTCGAGGTTCATACTACACTGAGTTGCTAGGAAGAGAATAAGCAGAAATATTCATTGATTTCCAATGTTAGATGGTACTGTCCTCATGCAATATCGGCACAATAATCATTAAGTAAAAGTTTCTAATTTAAAAATGCAATTTATCTAAAAGATATAGTTCGTCACGTACGTCAAAAATGTCTATTGCATATTGCTGTACTAGTGTCTACAATAGCATAACAATAGTCCTTTTCCAAATTGTCGTTTTCAACTTATCGGTACTCCCGTCCTACGTTCAATCAGGTTCACTTCCCTTACTCGACTCGCAAAACAGGATGGTAGGAGATATAAACCGGGGGCTGGGTGGAAACAATTTTTTCCCCAGACAGACCACAATGGTACACTCCGTGACAAAAAATGAATGAACTTTTGAGCGGAAGCTGAATAAAGCAAATGAGGGCAAGTGAAAAAGGAAGATCAAAATAGTGCATACTTGTGCAGCTACAGTAGAGCTGAATACATAGGGCGGTATTTCCCATAACAAGTAACTTCTTACAAGTGCGAAGCATTTACGACCATAAGTTTTGTAACCTATTAAAATAAGCCCCTCATATCATGGTTAAGGTATTTTCTAGTTATTTGCCAAGAAATAAAAGTAAAGTTGTTCAATAGTACATTTAATCTTTTGTTTAAAGCTATCTGCATTCAGCTCAGCCAGCCAAAGAATCATGTCTCTTAGGGAAACATTAAAAGCAAAACTGATATATACAGAATTTGATTATAC
Source organism: Chrysaora achlyos (assembly GCA_015164055.2). Classification (NCBI taxonomy): domain Eukaryota; kingdom Metazoa; phylum Cnidaria; class Scyphozoa; order Semaeostomeae; family Pelagiidae; genus Chrysaora; species Chrysaora achlyos. The sequence goes on from WUAR02095561.1 coordinate 3,056, forward strand.
AAATTTCAATGCAACTCGTGTTGCATGACTTCTACCTTGTTATATGCTTCGGTTATGTAGCACAGAGGGGTTCTGCGGTTGAAATGAACAGTCACGGGATATTGCCTTGAATCAACCTGAAATAAACAAGCATCTTAAGAACGTTATCGATTATAGATGATCTTGGGCGTGGCACGAAATAGATATTAGAAAACAAAAAATCACACATGCAAAATGTAAATGCCGTATAGAATAATAATCATAAAAAAACACGAATATTGAGCACGAATATTAAGCGCGTTTAATTCAATTTAGGCTCGTCTAAACATATTTCGCATTCTATCTTTCTATCTTTCTATGCCTCGAATTCCTCTTTGTATTCTTTCTATTCTCTCTGTTCTTCTTATACTTACTATTCTTTCTATTCTTTCTATAATTTCTATTCTTTCTATTCTCTCTGTTCTTCTTATACTTACTATTCTTTCTATTCTTTCTATTCCTTGTATACTTCCTATTCTTTCTATTCTTTCTATTTTTTCTATACTTCCTATTCTCTCTATTCTTTCTATTCCTTCTATACTTCCTATTCTTTCTATTCTTTCTTTTCTTTCTATAATTTCTATTCTTTCTATTCTCTCTGTTCTTCTTATACATCCTATTCTTTCTATTCTTTTTATTCCTTCTATACTTCCTATTCTCTCTATTCTTTCTATTCCTTCTATACTTCCTATTCTTTCTATTTCTTCTATACTTCCTATTCTCTCTATTCTTTCTATTCCTTCTATACTTCCTATTCTTTCTACTTTTTCTATTCTTTCTATAATTTCTATTCTTTCCATTCTCTCTGTTCTTCTTATACTTCCTATTCTTTCTATTCTTTCTATTCTTTCTATTCCTTCTATTCTTCCTATTCTTTCTATTCTTCTCTATTTTTTCTATTCTTTCTTTACTTCCTAAACTTTCTATTCTTTCTATTCTTTCTATTCCTTCTATACTTTCTATTCTCTCTATATTTCCTATTCGTTCTATTTCTTCTATTCTTTCTATTTCTTATATTTCCTACACTTTCTATTCTTTTTATTTTTCCTATACTTTCTATTCTTCCTATTCTTTCTATTGTTTCTATTCCTTCCATACTTGCTATACTTTCTATTCTTTCTATACTTCCTACTCTTTCTATTCTTCTTATACTTACTATTCTTTCTATTTTTTCTATTTTTTCTATAATTTCTATTCTTTCGATTCTCTCTGTTCTTCTTATACTTCCAATTCTTTCTATTCTTTCTATTTCTTTTATTCTTCCTATTCTTTCTATTCTTCCCTATTTTTTCTATTCTTTTACACTTCCTATACTTTCTATTCTATCTATTCCTTCTATACTTTCTATTCTTTCTATTCTTTCTATTCTTTCTATATTTCCTATTCATTCTATTCCTACTATTCTTTCTATTTCTTATACTTGGTACACTTTCTATTCTTTTTATTTTTCCTATACTTTCTATTCTTTCTATACTTCCTACTCTTTCTATTCTTCTTATTCTTACTATTCTTTCCATTCTTCCCATTCTTTAAATATCTTCCTATTCTTAATCTTATTTCAATTCTTTCTATTTACATGTTTATTCAGTTGGTATCTTAAAAACTTAATCATATTGAAATACTTGAGTAATCCTTTTTAAAACGAATATAGCTACTGGTGAGCCAAATAGCTCATTTATCACTATACGAGGCATAATGAAATGTAGCCTTTTACTGCAAAAAGTTTCAGAAAGGGCTTGGAAATTTCTAAATTAACAATCACCATCGTTGACAGATTGTTTTGTTGCAAAATTTCCGTATTTTTTACTGAACCACGAGTAAAAGTTTATTAAAAATGGCCTGGATGAAGAAAATGCACTATTTGAGGAATATATGGAATCATAAATTAACGTCACTGCTTCTAAATTAGTTACTCAAAAAATCAAATATGAATGAAAAAATTTAACGTTAGAAAATGAAAGAAGAAATAAAGTAGCAAAAAAAAAATAGCGACGCTGTCGAAATGTACGAAGAATGCTGGTACGGTAGGTAGTACGTAGTACTTGGTGAAAAATATTTTGATGTAAAAACGATGTAGTATTTTATAATTCGTTTGAAGAAGTGTGTTTCTTAATAAAGAATAGAGGTTTATAATGCCAATATAAGCTAAGCAAGTAAACTATAGCCAGCTGTAAAGATTTTCGCACACGTAGAAATATTGAAACATAAATAAAAATTCTGGTACGGTAGTAGTTGAGAACAGATTTTGAAGAACTGTTTCGAAATAGGAATGAAAGAAATTATATTGTGCCTTTGAGCTAAACTAGTGAATTAAAGACGCAGCTAATGAGCTGACAGGATTTCCGCAAACGTATGAACGTATTAAACGTTAAAATATTCGTTCCAATAATGTATGTCCAAGTCTTCAAATATTACTAATAGACTTTGACGATTCTGGGCACTTTCTATTTCGATTTATCTACTGCGCAATTATCTACTAATTCTCTCTTTTTGGCAAAGGAATCAGTAATTATGCAAACTATGGTTAAGACTTCACTTCGAGAACGTTCTGGTGATGTAATATAATTTATTTTTCCCGACTTAGAGGCTAGATAGAAACTATTTTGCGTCTGAGTTTGGTCTAGCCCGTTCTTAGTTTCGGTTCTCAAAAGGATGATAGGTCTAAACAGATATCCTTAGGCATTGACCACTGACATGATGACATGCTAGTCTGTCATTCTCCGAAAACCTAGAAACACTTGAATACGAAATAAGAACGTAGCTATAACCTGATCCAACAGTTCTGTGGTCTATGATACAGATGCATTACGTTAGATTTTAGCAAGAAAAACTAATTCTTTAATACTTTGAAATCAGGTTTCATATTTTTATATGAGGGTCATTTTTGAAAATATATTTCTTTAGAACGATGCGACAAGCAAAATATTTTTTTGCAGAACGTTAAAAAAGGTAAATAAGGAACGTTAGAAAGGGCGTTGTTGAAAAAATATTTTTATTTAATTTGAAGATTGGCTATAAAATAGGCAGCTCCTTCAATATCTGCCAAAATTTGTATTTGAGATGCAAGAACCTTTGGCCATACAATTTTGGATCTTTTCTTTGGATATTCAAATTGGCCTGTTTATTTATTGGTTATTATTATAATCTTATTATCAAACCTTCTGAACAACTTTGAGAATTTTTGATTGACATTCGTAAATGGACACAACGGGGATCGATCACCGACTTTTGGATCAATGAACAGACGCTCAACCACTAGGCTACAGCACCAGTCGCTGTGAATTACTGTTTATTTCTCCGTGATTGCCATTTACTTGCCTAATTTTATTTGTTTTCAATGGAATAAATTGGCTATTTGCGGGAAGCCTATTGTTACACTTTTGGCAAAAAAAGCGCGTTCCTATATATATATATATATATCGGCTCCACGAGCACAACCACAACATGTACTCATTCTTCGTACATAATGAATTAATATCAGTTTTTGGGAGTTAGCATTTAGCGAAAAAGTGTTGGTAGTAAACAAGGATGACGTTTACTAAACTTTGATATCTTTTGTCGTTTTTCAGTTATGACCGTTTGAAGGAAGAAGTTTATGATGTCATAGCAGAGACCTGTCAATAGTCAGTTTGGTTAGTTTTGTAGAGGTAATCCTTACTCACTATCAGGCCTCTTTCCGTGAATGCGAACATCCAAAAAGTGATAGGTCCACTTTGAAGGAAAATGATGAAACGAGGTACAAGAAATGAAAGAAAGAATGTAGGATGTTTCATGCTTTATCATATTGAAATAATATGACGTTGTGACTGGATTATTGGGATAATGAAGTGAAATGGTGATACAACATTTACCCAGAAGCCGTTTGAAAACGAAACGAGAAAACTATTTTCGTATCATTTAGGCAGTTGCGTCAGAATTACCTTGAGTAAAGGTGGTGGAGTAGGAAACAATCGCCTATTGTCGACGAAGTCTTCAACTCTAAGCGTGGCAGACATTATAATCAGCTTCATTTGATTTCCTTGCTGCAAATAAACAATTTACAAATATATCAAAAAGAGGAAAAAAGACACGAAGAATAATACATGGATTACTTCACCCAAGTAATTGATACAAACCATTCTTATCAGATAAGCAAGGGCATCAAACAAAAGGTTCTCGATCACATGCTTTCTATACTTCGCTTTCAATTAATTTAATCTGTCTATTTTTAATTACCTACTCATAGAACGACTGCAAAACTTTTGTTTATTGGTAGTAATATGACTCACATTGCATAGGCATCAAACTAAACAAACATAAGCGATAGAAACTCGGGTTAAGGTTGAGCAAAAATTTAATGATACATTCTTACGTGGTTAGATTTCACACACCTTGATAATTTTTCATGACTTAGACTATCAGTTCTATTCCAGTCTTACCTTATTTCTCAACGGCACAACTCTTGATAACAAGCCAATTAAGATGTCAGTGAAAACACTCCTTTCGTGAGCTTCGTCTATGATAATAACCGAATACTTGCTCAACAAAAAATCCTTCAAAGAGAAAAAATTCAGACATCAAATTGTTTGTCGCTGTACTTATAAACTGCTAGCCAAGAACTAATGTCTACATAGAACAGCTAGAGCGGCAGCCCTCTATTAAAGCGAATAATACAATCAGGGCTCCGAGGTCTAATCCTTTGCCTCTACGAATTATCTAAAAAGTGATTTAAGATCTGGAGAGCCAACATGTCGGACACCATCATTTTAAATGCCCCTCATTTCTAACACGCAAGAGAATCTAGCTCTTGTTGCAATTTTAACAGGGGAAAACAATCTGAAATTAATCGCATTTATTAATTCATTCATTGTTTTAGCTAAAATGCAGCAAAAAGCAACTTCTGTAAATGTCTGGTTTGTGATAAAAAAGCAAATAGACTATAAACGATAAATAGTATAATTCCACGAAGCATAAAAATCCTTTCTAAAAACAATTTATGAAAGCAAAATTCAGAAAACTCAACTGTTTCCATTTCCTTCAAAAGCACACCATCGGTCATGAATTTTATTCGAGTTTTGTCTGAAATAAAAGTACAGTTATAGCAGAGCCATAGAAAGGATTGAAAGTTAAATTGGGAGTAGAAGCCTCAGGTGAAATATGAATCGTCTTTATCTTGCATTATGAAATGCTGGACCTTACATTGAGAAGATGAAAGAGCTAAACTGTTGACTTTTCTGCCGTTGTTAGGAGGGTAAGGGACTAAAGATCCAATTAAAACCAAAAAGATAAAAGTAACTCGCGTTTGCGAGACAGTACTTCAGTAAAAATCTGTTACTTTAAGCTATTCAGCATGGCTTGACCCCATTTCTGGTATAACCAGTCATTTGCAGGACTGGTCACCTTCAGAGCTACTTTTATCGAAACTGTAACTTTAGCAGTACTACCAAAACAGTGCAGTAAAATCCGGCTTATGGTTATTAATCGAAAGTCTTATTTCTTAACGGATTCTTGATTTTTAATCCTATTTTTCGTATCGCATTTCATTATTGATTAAGAAGCAAATTTCGATAAAATATAGCCTTTTTGTTCTTAATTCACTGGTTCATATATGCAGAACTTTTCTGATTTCAACAAAGCACCTTGAAGGTTCAGAGCTAAGTATTGTAGCATATACAAACATTTGATATTAGATGTCAAAATCACGAAGCTTTATGCTTACTCTGAGGTATTTTGTGCACTTAATGAAATCGAAGATGTGCTTAATAAATTTCCAGCTCACCTGTGATGTTGCCTTCATACCTAATCTGGTATGACACAATGCTGAAATACAAAGAAAATCTCTTCGAGTGATTAACAGCAAAAGAGCTCGTTATCGTTTACAGCCTTTTTAAATAAATACTTTAAAATTACTAAGAAATTTACTATTTTATGTTAATACTTTCATATCTTTATAATATATGCCATAATATGATAAGCTTTTAATAATGATATGTAGAATGGAAGTGCGATAGCCTCCCAAATCCGTTCCACATTTTCTTTGTTATCCTGACTTGTATCAAAATTTGTGCGCTACTTATTTTTGCTCTGTTTTCATTTCGCGACACACCAAGCTAAGGTTTGAATTCACGCACTAAGGAAAGATAAACTTTAAAAGAAAAAAGTAAGAGGGCACTTTTGGTGTACTAAAATGAAATAAAATGCGACTGAAAAAGTCACTCAAGTTGTAAATCAAGTAGCAATTCAAGTAGCAATTCAAGTAGCAATTCAAGTAGAAAATTCAAGTTGTTACTCAGTAGTAACTCAAGCAGTTACTCAACTATTGACTCAAGTAGCAACTCAAGCAGTTGCTCAAGTATTGACTCAAGTAGCAACTCAAGTAGCAACTCAAGTAATGACGGAAGAAGTGACTCTAGTAGTAACTCAAGCATTGACTCAAGTAGCAATTCAAGTAGTAACTCAAGTTGTAACTCAGTAGTAACTCAAGCAGTTACTCAACTATTGACTCAAGTAGCAACTCAAGCAGTTACTCAAGTATTGACTCAAGTAGCAACTCAAATAAGGGCGGAAGAAGTGACTCTAGTAGTAACTCAAAAAGTAACTTAAGTATTGACTCAAGTAGCAACTCAAGTAGAAACTCATGTAGTGACTCAAGAATTGACTCTAGTAGTAACTCAAGTAGCAACTCAAGTAATGACTGAAGAAGTGACGATTAAGTGGCCGAAGTAGAACACAGCCTATCTTTTCAGTCAATTTCAACAGTTTCTAAATAAAATAGCAAGATCACTTAGTAGAATGCCTACTGCTCAGACAGCTGTTCATCAGAACCAATTCCGTAGGCTCAGCGTTAGTTTCGCGCATATATGTGGTGCATGATAAATAGTACTGCACAAATTCTTATAGGAGTATGATATATTTAAAATGCCAAATTTGTTTTTGCGTAGAAATTATCGGGAATGAAAATAGAAAACTCGAATATGTTGAATCTGATGCGAAAAGGTCTCTGATAGTGATGTAATAGTAGTCAACCGAAGGGTCCAAATAAGTCTGTAGATATCAAGTAAGTGTGCCAACAAAGCAGATAGTATTCATAAACAATACGACAACGTACTTGAGAGAAATTAAGCAACGTTTAGAGCTTGATTCGTCTTCAATGGTGCCAACCAGTCAGTTGAAATGAATAATACGATTTTTCAACAAGTATTTTTAAATTGTTCTTTTGGCTAGATACAGATAGATAGGTACACAGATTGATACGTCTAATCGGTCAGAACAGACAAGCTTCATTAGCAATATCAACCTACCTTTTGTCCAAATTCATTTCAGTAGCAACACGTTTTGACATGCTCACGGCGGCCACTCGTCTTGGCTCAGTTATCCCAATCATTCCATCATTAGGACTGAAAATTAAAAAATTAATGAAAGTTAAAATATATCATCTATAAGCAAACGACCCTTACGAACGACCTTTCTCTTGCTCAGGTGATCTTAATAGAAACATGCCAATCAGTGTCCACCAAAAGAAAGATTTGAGAAAAATTGCAACACGAATCACAATAATGTCAAAATAAACAGATGAAAGAACGAAAGTCAAGAGGTTGTATTTAAATGCAATGCATTAGTTTTTGACCGTATTCGATCCCAGCGTCAAAGGTTCGGTCTACCTTGTGATTTCAGGTTTCTTTTATTCGTTTTATGAACTTTGTGGACAGAAAGAAGCTGAAACTTGAACTGGATGTGGGCGTAAGAAGTTATCACCCCATGAGGTTAAAGCTCCTATGAAATCTATAAATGGTTACAAAATCCATAATAGAAACGCTCTCAGATTCTCACAATTCTTATATGGACTACTTGAAGTTCGTTGAAAACGTTTAGCTATGACAGTTTTGTTTTTCAATAAATAGGATTCGGTGCAAATAAAATCACCGCTCGATTGACAGTGATGTATTATCAACGGTCGATTGTCAGTGATAGATTGACAGTGATCGATTGTCAGTAATCGATTGACAGTGATTGATGGACAGTGATCGATTAACAGTGATCAATTGACAGTAATAAATTGACAGTAATAGATTGACAGTTATAGATTGACAGTAATAGATTGACAGTAATAGATTGACAATAATAGATTGACAGTAATAGATTGACAATAATAGATTGACAATAATAGATTGACAGTAATAGATTGACAGTAATAGATTGACAGTAATAGATTGACAGCAATAGATTGACAGCAATAGATTGACAGTAATAGATTGACAGTAATAGATTGACAGTAATAGATTGACAGCAATAGATTGACAGCAATAGATTGACAGTAATAGATTGACAGTAATAGATTGACAGTAATAGATTGACAGCAATAGATTGACAGTAATAGATTGACAGTAATAGATTGACAGTAATAGATTGACAGTAATAGATTGACAGTGATCGATTGACAGTGATCAATTCACAGTGTTCGATTGGCTGCGATTAATTGACAGTAAAAAGCTATGATTTTAACACACAAGCTTTAATTTAAAGCAGAGCGAGCTATTGAATTCTATGAAACATCAAGTACCGAATAATAATCAGTTAGTAATTATTTAAGTTCTTTAGTTATTACACCGAGACGTTTCATTAGAAAATTACTTTATGGACAATTAAGGACAACTGGGATTATCTGCCCTTCAACTTTATATTTGATTGTACAATTCTCGCTGTTTGGATTTTTCCACTGTCTATTGGGTGTTTAGGCTAAATTTGCTGCTATGAAATAGAAATTGCAACCTGTGATTTCCAAATCCAGCTTCATAGAGGAATTGTGGAACTTGAGTGGTTTTACCGCTTCCAGTTTCACCAGAAATGATAATTACACTGTTTTCATGTATAGTCTCCATAATCATCTGCTCTTCTGCTAAAATTGGCAACAGAACTCTCGCGGCCTGGAAAAGAATAATGACTTTCAAAGAAATGGTCATGTTTGAAATCAGGAAAATAACTAATATTTATGTCTTGTCATGGAAAAACGTCAGGGATAGGTATCCTCTAATATGCTTATCACAGTAATAATCTCTTAGCAGAATAAAAAACTAGGCAACATATTTTTCATTTTAAAAAAATAACCAACATTTAAACATTATCATTGGTTGAAGCAAAAAAAAAAGTGAGCAATAAATAGTTTTCAGTAAATCTCTCAAATCGAAGATAGTTTCCAGATCTGTTCGAGAAGCGACAGGCCTTACTCCGCAAGAAGTAGATAGAAATTGCAGCCCCCCGATCTTTTCTACATCTAGTAATACAATTTCACACCAGTACACACAATGGTGTTTTCGAAGGTCTACATACATTAAGTGCATCATTGATGAGTTTCAATCATTTACATTAATAGCGAAAATTTGCCACGATTTATCTTCGAACTATTTTTTCAATTTATCCCTTTCTTTCGCATCTCTTTTGAGCAAAGACAGTAAATAATTAATCAGAAAACAGAAAATATCAGTAACAGTTAACACTCACCTGAATTTCGTCAGTGCGTTTCACTTCAACATAAATCGCTGGCTTTGATAGTCTTGCTTGTTGAGTCATCTTCTCCTCAGTTGCAACTGGCTTTTGCTCAATACTGCTGCATTTGTCTGGGGCAGGACTTTTTTCTTCCTTAGTTGGTTCAGGCGCTATCTGTGATTTTGAAATCCCTATGTGAAAGTGTTCAGAAATGATTTGGGATAATTTAATGTAACTTGCAGAGTTAGATAAAAATAATAAAATTACAGAGAAATTCGAGCTAAAAAAGCATTCACCTTGAAAATGCAAGAATATTCATTAACCATTATTCAATTTTCCAAAAATAAAAAAATTAATTTCCATCGTCAAAACAACATTAAATCTTCAATAAATTTGCAATAAATAAATCTGCAATAAATCTGGATTAAATTTGCAATAAATAGGAAAGAAACCACATTTCTCATTGCCCGATGATGGGAGATGGATCTCTCCCGAAACGTTGCCCTACTAAATATCAAAGGCTTGTCATGATAAGTTGTGACTATCATGTCTAATACAGTAGCATTAAATCTCATATGTCAAAATTTCGCATGCATCAACATTTGGCCTTTCGTCCAGTCATATTCTTACTTGAACCAGTGTGAATGGTTATCTTGCGGTTCGAAATTTCGATATGGCTTAATGACATATTTTGCATCTGTGAGTTAGATTTTTGCTTATTTTAAATATTTACAACACAACAGTGCTGCTCGAGGCGAGGGGATGGGGGAAGGGGGATGGGGAAGGGGGAGCGGGGAAGGGGCTAAAACTCTCCAGTAATTCCATAAAATCGATTTTGACAAAGAGTTGAAATTTGCATGAAGCCAAAAAAAACCAGCAAAGTAAAAGTGAAAAAATCCTTTTATGCCTATAGTTGAAGCTTAAGGTGACATGCCAGCGGACAACACTTACATTCAATTCTGAAACTTGACCTGTCTTCCGAGAAGACATCAACTAAATTTTATCGATAAGGTATAAATACTAACTGACAAGCTTGCCCAAACTCTTTTCTAGCGACAATAAAAAAAATAACATTCCTATTTGCATGCATTTGTCATTCAAAAATCAACCTGGAAAAAATTGAAAAGTATTTTCGCAAGAACATGAATCATCTTTAACAAATACTGAGCTAGTGAATTTTGAGACAGAAAAAACCGTACCATTTTCATGTTCACATGCAACAGCTACCTGGTCATCTTGAATTTCGACTTCCTCTGGTTCAATCTCAATTTCACTTTCTTCATCTGAGTTGGAACTTTCCTCTACATCATCTTCAATATTTTTTAAAACTGATACTGCTGGCTCACCTTTCTTAGCCAACTTTAACTTCTTGCCTTTTTTCCTTCCTTTAGTAAAGCATAATGGTGTTGTGTCTGGCTGGCATGGCTTTGAAATATCCGCAGTAATCTCCTTCATGTCTGCTGTTTCTTTCTGTCCAAGCTTAGACATTGATTTGTAAAGTGCTAGCTCATTTTCACTAACCTGACACTGGGATAAAGATTCTAGCAACTCTGATCTCTAGAAGGATAAGAAAAATATACCATAACCTTTGATAAAGTAAGTTGATCAATTCCTGAAAATAAAGAAATGCAGTGCAATAAGTAACATAAGGGTATCTTCTATGAAAAAGAAAAGGCCCAGTCCATTACCTTAATTTTCAAAAGACAGAAATAACCTACACGCAACATTTTATCTTGAGCTATGCATTATTTGTGCACAAGAATAAAGAATTCAGTAGCCTGTTTGAGACCTGTGGAAACCAATTTTTCAACTCAGTAAATTCAATTTAACTGACAGAGTTTCAATTATAATATTGACTTTAATATATTGATCGTGCACAGTGGTAGGGCTGGGACAAAATTACTATCAACTAGGAGCTAGAAGGATCTTATGATAAATATACTTTTTACATTATTCAGTGCTTTAAGATTTTTTTTATTTTTCAGAAGAATCAATGCCCTCCTGATAATAATCCAAGACAAATTATTCACGTATCTTTATGCCTATGGCTTATAGGACGTCCATTCTAAGGACAGTGAACTTGGTCCTTGATAGAAGAGCACGCTAAAAATAGTATAAGATTACTTTATGCTTATGGAACTTTCTATTTTCCCCTCTTTATATCATTATATCACAATAATTTATGGCGATCAAGGAATGCAAAGGAAACAGAAAATTGATTTGTTGATTTGATTTTAAAAAAAATCAAAACACAGGGAAATAATATTGTTGTTTGTTTCGAAACAAAGATCTACTTTTCTCACATCCAAATTGTATGGGGTCCGCAAGTGAAGCACAGAAGGTGATGAGAGTTGTGATGATAGTAAATTTGAAATTTTTGACAAGGAATTTGAGGGTGAATGATTTATGTCCCGACTCAATCTATTATTGTTTTGTTTTCATAGTTACATTACTCATTCATTAACTTAAGTCCTCTTCTAGGAGCCCACCTAATGAACGATAATATTGTGTAGAGGCGCCCTTAATAAAAGGTAATGTTGTGTAGGGACAAAGGGACTAAGCTAAATGGCAATTTTGCACACTTTATGGCATAGGCAGACTGCCGCAATATTGGCTGTCTGAATTTGCCATGCCATTCACTGTGTTGTTTAATGTTTTGATTAGGCCTACAGTTCCCAAGTTAGTTGTCACTGAACGTTGAACTCGCTGTATTTGTTGTCAATTTTGCATTCCTTGCATATTGAAGCAAGAAAAGGCTGTCTATAATAGTTGTTTACCTGATTGTTTAACTGCTACTCAATTCAATATCTGCTGTGTAACGCACTCTTTGCCAAGAAGGTAAGTAGGCCTATATACTGTACACGATAAACCTATTTGTTTCATCCCTTGAGTTCTTTTAGAAACTTGCAAGATATCGCTATTTCATAACACCAAAAGATTAGTAATTTCGCTTCTGATATATAACTTCAGACATCACCTTAACTTAGGAAAAACATTGTGTGTGGAGCTGCACGAAATCCCTGTCTACCTCAAATTTCCTTCTTGAGACTAGACCAGTACTATTATGTGTAACAAAACTTGTATATGATGGGGAAAAATTGTCTTTTTATCGTATAAAGCTATCCACAACTTTTTTAATCTACTCTATCTGTATTATTAGCCTTATAATTTACTAGCACTCAATTTTCTTCGATGCACGATTCTACCATCTTGAAAAACCGAAGGCAAACAAAAACAATAGGCAATTTACCCGTCATTAAACATGTATATGCATTATCCTATTGCAAATCCATTATTCAAGAACAAATACTTATTCTTTTATAGAACAAAGCCTAAGATTGCAGGCTGTAGGCTGCCTACAGGAGGTACTTGCTTGTGGCCCTGCATTCTGCAATCATGCGATATTTTCATACCTTAAGTGTTTTCTTTTTCCTTTCAATAACTTGTTTGAGCTTCCTTTTCTGATTTTTGGATAAAGTGATCTGCTTTGATTTTAACGCTTTCTGGTTTCTTCTTGTTTCCTTTTGTTTTTTCGATGGCAGAATAACAGTATTTACTTCTAGAACAGTTTGATATTCGTCTGAAACTTTGTCTAGCACGTCGGCTATGGAGTTTTCTGGCTGTTCCATAGATTCACAAGCTACTTGCTTTGGCGGCCTTCGTTTCACTGTTCCTTTTTGACTTCGAGCTTTGCTGTTGAACCTTTTCTTTCCCATTGTTCTTTTTCAGTGTTAGCAACCAGGATCACTAAAATAGCCATATATAGTACTGAAGCATCGCTAAAAATTTACGAAATTTCTATTGTTCTATACTAAGTCAGTTCACTATTAAACAGGACAGTTCAGTTCAGATTCAGAACACCATTCTTCACACGAGGATGCCTAGGCCAGTTCATTCTAATACTGACCTCCTTTACATCAGAGCCTCCCTTTCATAAATCCTGATTTGCACTTCTATACATCAAGCATATTAAGGGAATATATAAAGGAAAAATACATATTTTCCGCTGCCTTCACCTAAACATCTAGTGCGGGGCAGCAGCCGCACTAGTAGCTGTAGCCGGCGGATGAACCGCAAGGTCAACGGCGGATACAGCACAGCAGGGGGCAATCCAGTGATCCTGGCTTTGGCCCCTGTACTGCGAAAAGAAGGAAAGCAACGGGAAACTACCTTCTTAAAAACATCCCGAGACACTGATGGTTAACGAAGAAGAAGAAGATATGGTGCAAGACGGTGAGCCCCTCAGGCCCGATGGCACTCGAAATGCGACTGGGGAAGAGTCGAATATCGCTGCAAGTAATCCCGACTGGAATGATGACGGCTTTGGGCCAAACCCACACGGAAGCCCAAAGTCCGATGCGAAGGATGAAAACAGTTATGTTAGACTACGAAAAGAAATCAGTATTGGAACATGGAACGTAAGATCGTTGAAAGGAGGTAATCTAAAAGTGGTCATAAACGAAACGAAGAGGAACGGGATTCAGATACTCGGTATATCGGAACACAGATGGTCGGGTCAAGGTCATTTTCAACATGAAGATGGTGGAGTCATCATGTACGCAGGGAATGAAAAAGGTGGCAACAACGGAGTGGCGATACATGTATGTAAGAAAATGAAGAACGCGGTTCTTGGGTATAACCCCATCAATGATCGGATTATTTCTGTCAGACTGAATGCGCGTCCTACCAACATAACCGTAATCCAAGTCTACGCGCCCACTTCACAGGCAGAGGATGAAGAAGCTGAAGCGTTTTACTCCCAGCTCCAGTCTGAAATCGATAAAACACCGGCAAATGACGTTCTGATCGTGATTGGTGACTTCAACGCGAAAATTGGAAAAGAGGAAAGAATAGACCACCCTGATATCTTGGGTAAATTCAGCCTCGGAAGCAGGAACGAAAGAGGTCAAGCGTTAATCGAATTCGCAATAGAAAACGAATTGGCGATAATGAATTCTATGTTTCAACAGCATAAACGAAGGCTCTATACGTGGACTTCGCCGGACGGGGTTACGAAGAACCAAATTGACTACCTTCTAGTACGAAAAAGATGGAAATCAGCAGTGATAGCAGCTAAAACCTACCCTGGAGCGGATTGTGGCTCCGATCACGAACTACTCAGCATGAAAATGAAAATTAAACTGAAAAATCGAAAAAGAAACGCGGCACCAGAACGTTTTGATGTTAATAATATCCCAGAGTCATTCAACTTGGAGATTTCAAATCGCTTCAACGCTCTACTACGAATGTCAGATGAAATGACACCAGAAGAATTATGGAACAACGTGAAGGAAAAGATCATGGAGACAGCAAAGCGACATGTACCTAAGAGAAAAAACAAAAAGAAGTGCTGGATCTCGGACAGAACGCTGCAAATGATCGAAGAAAGAAGAAAGGAGAAAAATAGGAGTCAAGAGAAATACAGAACGTTGAACAAAAGAGTAAAGAAAGCGCTAAGAGAGGACAAGCAGGCATATGTCCAAGAGAAGTGTGATAAGATTGACAGTCTTCAGAGTGAGCATGATTCCAAAAATATGTTCAAAGAAATCAAGAACCTGACGAGAAAGAACAAACCCTAACTAAATGTAATAAAAGATGAAAATGGAAATATTTTAACATCTGCAGATGACATCTCGAACCGCTGGAAACGATATTGCGAAGCAATGTACCGAAAAGAAGGGGAAGATCCTGAGACAAGAGACAACGCAGTGGGGGATGGAGAAAGAGATCTCATACCGTTGAGATCGGAAGTAGTAGAAGCTGTTAAAAAACTGAAGAATGGTAAATCCCCAGGTTGCGATGAAATACCCGGGGAACTCATAAAAGCAAGTGGAGAAGGAGGCATCACGATCATTCATGCCCTTTGTGTCAAGATCTGGGAAACTGGAGAATGGCCAATTGACTTTAAGAGAGCCGTATTTATTCCGTTACCGAAGAAAGGCGATCTCAAACTTTGCTCAAACTATCGAACGATTTCATTAATTAGCCATGCGAGCAAAATAATGCTGAGTATACTCATGAAGAGGATTCATAACTCCATAGAGAAAGAGATCAACGAAACGCAAGCAGGATTTAGACCCGGAAGAGGCACGCGTGATCACATTTTCAACATGCGAATGATAATACAGAAGTGCAGAGAATTCAGCAAGGGCAACGACACTGGTGACCCTACTCAGGACAGGAAACTATTCATGGCTTTTGTAGACTATTCCAAAGCATTTGATTGTGTCAACCACGCGAAGTTATGGGAAATTTTGAGAAAAATGGATGTGAGCAGAAGAGTAGTTCAGCTGATTGAAAATCTATACGATGATCAACAATCTGCAGTACGTCTAGAAAATTCAGTCACCGAGTGGTTTAACGTAGAGAGAGGTGTACGACAAGGCTGCATTATGTCTCCACGACTTTTCAACGTATACACGGAATACATCATGAGAGCAGTAGAAGAAGATGAACGAGAGTACGATCCACTAAGTGTTGGAGGGACCAAACTCCAGGAGATCAGATATGCAGACGATATTGTTCTTTTGTCCAGAACGGAGAGAGGCCTCAACAACCTACTTCAAGCGGATAAAGAACACAGCGAATCGTTTGGTCTCAAGATGAACGTGGCGAAAACGAAAATAATGAAACTAGATAAATGCCGAGACGACGTTGTAGACATCACGATTGACGGAGAGGCGGTGCAGTGTGTGGAAAGATTCGAATATCTAGGTTCAGTATTGGAAGCAAATGGAGATTGCAGCTCAGAAATAAGAAGACGATTAGCAATGGCAATGTCTGCAATGATCAGTCTGAAACCACTATGGAATGGCACCAACAAAGAGACAA
>WUAR02096671.1:0-19263 GCA_015164055.2 Chrysaora achlyos
AGTTAGTTAGTTAGTTAGTTAGTTAGTTAGTTAGTTAGTTAGTTAGTTAGTTAGTTAGTTAGTTAGTTAGTTAGTTGACTGCCTAGATGATTAACCAGTTCGAAAACCAATTAACTAACTAACCAACGTCCTTACTAATCAACGAAGAATCGAACGAATTATCTACTTACTAACACGTTTTTACAAAAGATGCTTACCCTCTGAACATCCCTGCATGCGTTATCACGATATTGCTGGCACCAAGAGTTGATACGAGTTGATTTAGTCTCCTGGAAATACTTCATGTGTCTTTCGTACATTTCCGTCTCAAATTGTTCGAGGTCATCTCCAGGTTGGAAAGCAGTATCTAAAAAGAAATTACAATTAATAGCCAGTTCTTTGTCATGTCTTACCCCCGGAAAATTGCGCAAACAGTACTAAGAAATCCTTTCATCTAAGAACAATCAGCGTGTCTCAAACCCTAACTTTTTTTGTGTAAAGGTATATAGGACGAGATGTACCATAGGGTGGGTTCATCACAGGATAAATTTTTATGTTTATGTTATTAAACATTTACATTTTAAGATGAAATTGTAAGTTATGTGAGTAGTAAGCCTTAATTAGCTGTAACCCTTCCTATGGTTTTGTTATCGCCTGCTGTAAATGAATATATGATGATGATGATGATGATGATTATAATGATGATGATGATGATAATGATGATGATGATGCAAATAAAATAATCTTACCACGTGAGCAGTCGAGAAGAAGCTTCGGCAGTTCAATTTCAAGGATGAAAGAATGGTCGTAAGGCTGGAAGAGAGAAAGAGAGAGAACATGGTATTATTATATTTTTTTGTATTTTTTAATTGATTTAATGTTAGTTTTAACAATAGTGATATACACTACTTCAAACTAACATAAAGCAACTTCAAAGATTAAGATATCAGATAATGTATGAGACAAATACTTGCTTCAAAAATAAGTTGCGCACTTATTAGAAAGGACCCTAATTTTGATCTAATATTTGAATTTCTTCGTATTTTAGGCTGTTTTGATTTCATTTGGAAGTGAATTCCAAATTTTTGGCCATTAAACTCAAAGATCTGATAACATAATTGGTTGTTCTGACCTTTGCAATTTTGAGAGAGTTTTTTATTCCGAAATTGTGTTTTCAAGAAAAATCCATCAAAAATCCTTTCCATCTGAAAAAAATCTCGTACGCTTTTTCGGAGAGTGAAATAACTAGGTCATTAGCTGTAGTGATGCATTCTACGTGATGTGGGGAATTGTAAATTGATTACCTTCCAATCGACTGTTAGGAAATGGAGCAGATAGGCCCGGGCACATTCGAAAAAAGACGGGATGTTGTCGACTCGGTTTGTTTGTTGCGTGGCAGCATGACACAGACAACGGAGGAATGAGTAAAACTGTCTCCGCACATTGTTTTCGTATTCCAAGCCGCAACCATTCAGGAAATCGCAATAATGGCGGGGAAAGTTCTGCTGGCAGTGCAGCATTTGTTGCAGGAACAGAACTACATGGGGCTGAAAAACAAAAACAAAACAAGTATGAAAAGAATCTCGAACAACACCAGTGCTTTGCGAGACTGGAAACGCAAGGAAAATGCACCGTACATCAGTAATGGCGGTTGGTTGAATAGAGCAAGCATATTTCTTAACGCAGGTTGGGGTTCATGATCAAGACAGATGGTTAGTTACAAAGTTCCTTAGTTAGTAAGCAAGGGAGTTAGTTAGATAGGAAGTTAGTTAGTAAGTTAGTTAGTTACTTAGTTCTTTATGTAGTAAGAAAATGGGTTAGTTAGTAAGTCAGTTAGTGAGTTAGCTAGATGGATAGTAAGCTAATTAGGAAGTTAGTTAGTAAGTTAGTTAGTTACTTAGTTCTTGATGTAGTAAGTAAGTGGGTTAGTAAGTAAGTAAGTTAGTGAGTTAGCTATATAGATAGTTAGCTAGTTAGGAAATTGGTTAGTTAGGAAGTAAGTTATTTATTTATTTATCTATTTAGTTAGTTAGTTTGTTAGTTAGTTCGCTATCTAGATGGTTAGTTGGTTAGTTAGTTAGTTGTTAGTTAGTTAATACGTTAGTTACTTAATTTTCTAGATAATTAGCTATCTAGATAGATAATGAGCTATTTAGTAAGTTAGTTAGTCAGCTATTTATTCATCTATTCAGTGAGTTAGTTAGTTAGCTATCTGAATAGCTAATTATTTGATTAGTTAGGTAGTTAGTCAGTTAGTTAGTACGTTAGTTAGTTAGCTATCTAGATAGTTAGTTAGTAAGTTAGTTCTTTGGTAAGTTAGTTAGTTAGTTAGTAAGGAAGTTAGTTAGTAAGTTAGGTAATTAGTTAGTTAGTTAGTTAGTAAGTAAGTTAGTTAGTAAGTTAGGTAGTTAGATAGTAAGAAAGTGAGTATGTTATTTAGTTAGCTACCTAGATAGACAGTTATTTATTTAGTTAGCTAGTTAGTTAGTTAGTAAATAAGTTAGGTAGTTAGGTAGTTAGTTAGTTAGCTATCAAGATAGTTAGTAAGTTAGTTAGTTAGTGAATAAGTTAGTTAGTAAGTTAGGTAGTAAGATAGTTAGGTAGTTAGATAGTAAGGAAGTGAGTATCTTAGTTAGTTAGCTACCTAGATAGACAGTTATTTATTTCGTTAGTTAGTTAATTAGTTAGTTAGTTAGCTAGTTAGTTAGTTAGTAAGTAAGTTAGGTAGTTAGCTAGTTAGTTAGCTATCAAGATAGTTAGTAAGTTAGTTAGTTAGTGAATAAGTTAGTTAGTAAGTTAGTTAGGTAGTTAGATAGTAAGGAAGTGAGTATCTTAGTTAGTTAGCTACCTAGATAGACAGTTATTTATTTCGTTAGTTAGTTAATTAGTTAGTTAGTTAGCTAGTTAGTTAGTTAGTTAGTAAGCTAGTTAGTTAGTTAGCTATCAAGGTAGTTAGTTAGTCAGTTAGTTGGTTAGTTAGGTTGATTAGTATGGTGGGTTTGTCCTCTGAACAATAACAACGTCTCTTTCAGGCTCCGTGTTCTCTGCACGTTAAATAAGCAGTTGCTGGAAACAACGAAAGAAGATCGACGGATACTTAGCAGGCACAAACTCTCTGTTACACAAAGAGCATATCACAACTCACCTTGAAAGGAACTGAAGCCTTCGATTGCTCCAGGAAATCTTTAGCAAATGCGTAAATATTGGCGACATTATCAGCATATTGGTGTCGTTGCTTGAGAAGTGCTTGGATTCTGCATAAGAAAACATCTTGAAAACATTGCTTGGAAATAGCTAACAGAATACGGAGAACAACCAATAACAAGACACATCACCGTATGCTTGTACGTCTTAAAGTGGCCCTATCACTTTTTGAGAGTTCGGATTTATGGAAAGAGCTTTTATAGTAAGTAAGGATGACGTTTACAAAACTTTGGTATCTTTTGTCGTTTTTGAGTTATGGCCGTTTGAAGGAAAAAATTGATGACGTCAAAGCAGGGACCTGTTTAAATTACAGACCAGAGAATAATACGAACTTAGAGCCTGGGACAAGGCCTGTCAACAGGTTAAAGATTTAAAAGTTCAAGATGCACACTACTGGACAAAGGCACATATGAACAATTTTCTAATCTGATCCGACGCTTCATTCTGAAGATATGATACAATTATTACTCATACCATGATCTGTGCCATTGAGTAGGTTCCTGCTAGGACGTCATAAACTACTTCCTTTGCACGATCATAAATCAAAAACGACAAAAGATATTGAAGTTTTGTAAACGTCATCCTTACTCAATATCAAAGCTCTTTCAATATATGCGAACTTCCAAAAAATGATAGGTCCACTTTAAATGCAAGGCTAAATAATGTCATAGAAAAACCATGAAAGTCTTTACCGTTTTGGAGACAGGGCTTCGTTCGTTACGAAATCTGTGACCATCTGAAAGGTTGGGTATTTTTCGTAGAGTGAAAGATCTTCCATATGGTGTCGACTCTAAAACAGAAAGAAATAAAATTTAAATTGACAGTTCTACCCCCTGGTTTTAGTCGAAAAACCCCTTAAATCAGTAAGAAACACTAAAAAACGGGGGTAGACTCCTGAGCACTTAATGAACAAATCAACGCAACATTAAACTGTAGGTTGTAGTCGCGTATATTGAGCGTCCAACGTTCAATTCGACAGCGAACGTGGCGATTTGTTTGGCGACAGAGCCCAAAAAGTAGCTCTATCGCCAGACACAAAATATGGGAATCTTATGACGTCATTATGACGTCACAACGAAGAAATATTCCTTGGAATAGAGCCTACATTAAAAACCCGCATAAAAGAACCACCTTTTTTAAAGAAATTTAGGCTAAAATTTCCTTACAATTTTCGTGAAACATTCATAAAGTTCATTAAATACTAAGAGTAAAGAAGTTACTGGAGTTCAAAAGGAAGTTATTGATGGGCCTTGTGAGAAGACAAAGTATTTCAAGCTGAATTAGTGTGCAATTTTAGACTCCAGGATTAAGAACCTTTAGGCTAAGCTTGAAAATGAAGGTTTTTTATGCCGGTTTTTACTCTAGGTAAATGAAAATTCCAATGAAATCTTTAGCGTTGTGACGTCATAATGATGTGAAACCACGCTGAGTACAAATGGTAATTCTAAGGAATTATACTTCTGAAGTAATGAATATTTACAGATTTGAAATCAGCACTGTCTTGTCGGTTCCATGATTTCGAACGATGAATTGAACTTTTCCGATTTAGCAGGGTTGCTTCTCCCTAAAGGGGTAAAAACGTTTCCCTTAAAAACATATTAAACACGGAAAACATATTAAGTTTGAAACCAAAGTTTTCTGATCAGCCTGGGTCGTTATGTTTGTTAAGAGAATTCTTAAATCAATTATAAGTTTAGTAAAACCGGGGAAATATAGGATTGGACTGTGTTCCAATTGTATTCTAATTACGGAACCGTTGAACAAATTTTCCATTCAATTTCATACACTCACAATTCAAATTTTAACATAAAACCATGGAATTTTTGTTTGAGAATTTTCAAAACTTTAGATCAAGATAAGTTCCAAAAAATTTATTTAACCTAGCAATTTCTTCCCTCAATAGCCAAATAAAAAGCATTAATAAAATTTATCATTTATTACACAATCCTCTAAATTTATCTTACTTCTTTCAGTTTCTTTGGCAGTTTTGACAAACCGGCGAATTTCAGCAAAAACAAAGACTTTTCTTTACATGAATCGACTAGGAGAAAAACAATTAGAATCAACATAGATGTGGAAAGCCAAATAGGTTCTTTAGCAATGTTAGTACTAACAATAGTGATACACACTAATTCAAACTAACATAAAGCAACTTCAAAGATCGCATGAGACAAATCATTTGCTACAAAACGAACATGTGTATTTATCAGAGAGAGACCAAGTTTTGATCGAAATTTTGAATTTCTTGGTATTTTGGGCTTTTTATTTCATCTGAAAGTGAATTCCAGATTTTTGGCCCTTGAAAACTTAAAGATCTGACACCATTATTGGTTGTTTTGACCTTTTGAATTTCAAGAGAGTTTTTTATTCGGAGATTGTGGCTTGCTTTTGGTAGAAAAAAATCTTTCATGAAGATGGGGTTAAGGTTGTTAAAGCTTGGTTTCCACTATGAGTTAACATGAGTTAATTCGGTGAAAATTGTCATGCGATGATGGGTTAAAAAAATTTTTTTTAATTTTTATAGTTTGTTCACGCTGTCCCGTGCTATCTCATGTAATCCCAATGAAATTCAAAATAACCCATGAGTTAATATTCATATTATGTCAGAATTAACTCATGTTAAGTCATAGTAGAAACCAAGCTTTAGAGTTTTATAAACTTAAAGTGCTAAGAGTCGAATTGATTGAAAATGTTTTCTTTGAATTTGTTAGCAGGTTTTCATAAGAGGATGTGAGGTCGTTAGATGGCGTGGTACTGTTAATGCAAACCGAATTAGCTCGGAAATATGATGGCGAATGTTTATATCCAAAATGCAATCTTAATTTCCGCATAAATAAATTTAACAGATAATCTTACTTGGTCTGTCAGAATCTTTCATCTCTACATCGCCATTTACATCTCCAGTCTTGCTTTCTTCAACAAGCACTAGAAGTTTCTGTCTCTTCTCAAGCTGGCAAAGAAAGCAGCTGGACAAGTTAAAACAAGATTTTTCAACATCAATGCTAGTATTAGTAATACTATGCGACTCCCTGGAATGGCTCTAAAACAGTGCGGTTTCAAAGGGGTGACACAGTTGTCACGGGGGTATTAGACAAATTCAAGTTGAGTGAGAGAAATTCAATTTAGCTTTAAGCATTTTGATTTGACTTTGATAAAGCGCTAGGCCCAAAACGTCAGTATATTATCTTTACTCGATGTACTGGAATTTTTTCCATTCATCCGTAATTCAACTTTTTCATAGCATACAATTCTAATTACAAGGTACAAAAATATTGTATACTACACGACCCAAGAGAAGCAGAGCTTATGATTTCTTGGGCCGTTAAATTAAAATATAAACTAAAATAAAACATTAACCATAAGAATAGATGAATTATAAGAACCCTGTTTACATCAAAATGAGTACAATAATAAGAAATTAGAAAATATTAAGACAATATTTTTTAAAAAAAATAGTACTAATAATTCTAACAGACAGGTCATTTTGCATTTCAGAAATTATAACAAATATTTAGAAATAAATTATTTTTTGACATTTCGACTAAAAATTTTACTATTGGTGACTGATTTTAACGAGGAGGTGAGGTTCTTCCACATACGAAAGTGATCAACGTTCCCCGTTAGTAACACACGCCACTGCATTTTTGCATATTTCATACTTTGATAAGATTCACAAACGGACGAGGTATACAGAATACCTTACCAGCAATCTCCTGACATTTTCTGCGGCATTAAAAGCTGCCATGATACTCAAAGACATTTCAGCGGGTGGGTCTGCAGATACTAAAACAAAAAGCAATTTTTAATCAATAAAACCATATAATTGCATCAGTTCTATAACTAAACGCAAATCAGATGATAAATCTAATCAATCGATCGGTCAATCAGTTAATCAATCGATCAATCAGTTGATCAATCTAATAAATCAATCGGTCAATCAGTTAATAAATCGGTTGGCCAATCGGTCAATCAGTTAGTCAATCGGTCAATCAGTTGATAAATCTAATCAATCGATCGGTCAATCAGTTAATCAATCGGCCAATCAGTTGATCAATCTAATCAATCAATCGGTCAATCAGTTGATCAATCAGTCAATCAGTTGATCAATCTAAGCAATCAGTTGATCAATCTAATCAATCGATCGGTCAATCGGTCAATCAGTCAAATCGATCAATCAATCGGTCAATCAGTTGGGAAATCTAATCAGTTAATCGGTGAATCTAATTAATCAATCTGTGAATCAGTTGACAAATCTTGTAAGTCAATCGTTTAATCAGCAGATCAATCAGCCGGTCAATGGGTCAATCAGTTAGTCAATGGGTCAATCAGTTAGTCAATTGGTCAATCAGTTAGTCAATTGGTCAATCATGTTTTCGTCACTGGTGTTTTTACCCAATGATTTGTCTTGTTTGACAAATCATATTTAGGTTGCTTCATACCTAGATTAAATTTTCTAAAACCATAATAAATGAAACACACATACACCTTTACTTTAGTAAAGCAACGAAAGTGTATGTGTGTTGATCAGTCTGACCAATAGTGAAAAAACCTATGCACTCAATAAGTTGAGCATTCTCACTGCCTGTCCAAAATAAATATAAATATTAATAGACAAATAGCAAACAGGCTAATGTGAAGACAAGAACGTATTTTTAAGTATTAAGAATAATTGTCGAAAAGATTGAAAATTCTCAATTCCCTTGGATAAATAATATCCGGGTGTTAAAGGATCGCATGTTGATAAGCACATACAATCTTTTGCAAGGTGTTGGTTCATGCGCTAGGCGAAAAGGGACCACTGAATGGCCTAGGGCTGATCTAAGCATGCAATCCTAGTCCTTCTGAAATTGCAATGCAATGCAATAATGCAATAAAATGAAGCTAATTTCTTACTAAATGTAGCAATTTGTTCTCTTAAATCTTGCGTGTGCCAGATGAAGGCAGCAAACACGGCATGCACAGCAGCATCAACCTTCTCACCTCCAAGGTAATGTCCGTTGCGAGAAGATCGGCATCTATGAAGAAGAAGAGAGTCGCAAGATGGATCATAATCATTCCTAAAACTAAAGGGAACTGTGCTACCATCGCCACATTACTGTATATCCTAGAGATCTATATCGAGTAATCAATCAATCAGTTGATCAGCCTTATCATCAATGAATCAATCAGTCAATAAGTTGATCAACCTAATCATCAATCAGTTAATCAATATCTTAGTTGCTCAATCAGGACAATCAATTAGTCAATCAGTTGATCAATCAATTGGTCAATCGGTTGATCGATCTAATCATTAATGGCTCTAATCAGTTAATCATTCTATCAGTTGATCAATCTAATCAGTAAATCAGTCAATCAGTTGATCAATCTAAAAAATCGATCAGGCAATCAGTTAATCAATCCATTCAATCAATTGGTCAATCGACAGATCGATCTAATAATTAATCGATTTAATTAGTGGATCATTCCATCAGTTGATCAATCTAATCAGTCAATCAGTCAATCCATTGATCAATCTAATCAGTCAATCAGTCAATCCATTGATCAATCTAATCAGTCAATCAGTCAATCCATTGATCAATCTAATCAGTCAATCATTCAATCCATTGATCAATCTTATCAGTCAATCGTTCAATCAGTTGATCAATCTAGCAATAAACCTATGCAACCAATAACAATAAAATATAACTCTTTCTCTCTAGAAGTGGGAGAGTGGCATATTATAAATTGTTACTAAAAATGGGACATATCAGAGAGAGAGTGGCAAACCGAGATTTTATGGTAAGTGAAATGATTCTTAATCAATCAATCAAGAAACTAAATCAGTCAATCAGCAGTCAATCAGTACTTGATGATAATCCTGAGCTACTCACTTTTGAATAAATGCTTTGGCAGCCTCATCTGTGTTATCAATTAGCGATGCTAAGAAACCGTTCACGGGCGAATCTGCGGGGTTCGATCCCTGAATATGGAAATAGGAAATATCGATTAGGAAAAATGCAAAAAACCCAAAGTATTATAAGAAATTAAGTGTATGTTTTTACAGTGGGAAAGTATCAAAGTGGACCCATCACTAGTTTGGAGTTCCAAACTTTGGAAAGAGCTTTGATAGTAAGTAAGGATGACGTTAACAAAACTTCAATATCTTTTGTCTTTTTGAGTTATGGCCGTGTGAAAGAAATCATTGAGTAATCATTGTAAAATATCTTCAGAATCGAGCCTCGCATAAACTTTAAATGTGGTTCATGGGTGCCTTCTAACCATTGATGTACTATTTGAATTTTTACATCTCTAAGCTAGTGCCAGGCTTTGTCCCAGGCCCTTATTTTGTTTTATTTTTTGGTCTGTGACTTTAAACAAAATCAAATAGTTGATAGTCTTAGAGAAAAGAACAAGCATCACATTGAAGCGAATTCTCATCTACGACTTATGTTCCTTATTTAATGGATATCGATAATCGACGTTACTCAATGCCCTTACAGCAATAAAAAGTCAAATTGGTCCATAAAACTTAGATTTCTTTCAAGAGAGTTATCCATAGAAACAGCCCCTAGATCTAGACTAGTGCGTTGTTAGTAGTAGTAGACTAGTACTTAGAATTCATTGAGTTATTGCTAACTTATCAAGTGAAAGAGTTTAGGTCATTTTGCGATTACACCCCCGGAAAAAGCCTCAGGGCAGTGCATTTCATTGAAGTAATTAACTAAATCAGGGGGTAAAATACTTTAAGTCACCTTGCCATTACCCCCGGGGAAAAGCCTCAGGAGAGTGCATTTCATTGAAGTAATGAACTAAGTCGGGGGGTAAAAGAGTCAGTCACTCAGTCAGTACCCCCGGGGAAAATCCTCAGGACAGTGCATTTCATTGAGAAACCAACTAAATCAGGGGGTAAAATAGTACTTACATAGTAACCAGACAAGGATCTTTGCAGTTTACCAACACGATATCCTCCTCTAAAAAGCGTTGACCATAGTTCACTGTGCAAGAGAGCGAGTTCACCCCCGGCTTTCTCTGTCTGAGTCTCAAGAGCTGCAAATAAAGTTGCATCATATGAATAATGTGAGACGGGGGGAAGCACATAAACTATCTAAAATTCGTCAATAATTATTCTATTCATGACTTTGATCCTACTATTCAAAACGATGTAAAAAAAAATACCCGAAGACAAATTTTCACAATTTCATCTGCGGAGTATTGTTATTAGAGAAATCAGAATGCTTCAGGGAAAAAATCAAGATTTTTAAATTTAGAGAGGTACATCTCCTGATGAGTGGGAAACCACGAAACAGGCTTGTCGAGATGAAGAGTTTAGTCTTTTGAATCTTTTCTTCTAAGTATATATCTCGCTCTACTATAATGTATTGAGCACTTTTTCGGTGAATCGAAATACAGACTTCGTAATTTCTAAATATTGTATGTTGTGCATTGATATTTCCAGATTTTACTTAGCTAGATATTTAAAGGAAAGAGATTCTGAGTGATGATACACTTTTTCAAAGAAATAATTATTGGTCAATAATTGACTTAATTTGAGGTGTTAGCCTCATATAAAACAAAGGCCTGCCCAAAATGCCTCCTTCACCAGTTTAAAAATTAATAAAACATAGAAAAGAAAAATTCCAGTACCGTAAATGAGAAAAATACTGACATTTCGGGCCTAACCATTTATCAAATTGTCTATCTTCTATCGGTTCCCTAAGTACCACACGCCACTGCACTTTTCCATTTTTAATAAAAATCTATAAATACCTCTTCTGCAATCCAATGAATTGCTGCAGAGCATACCAAAAAGCCGTCCTAAGTTCAATTGCAAATCAAAGACCCAAGTAACAGCAATATCTGGGCATCCGATCGCAGTAACCTTTGAAATAAAATGACATCGGAATTAGGTAATAGATATTGCAGCTTGGTATTAGGTATTGAGTATAAAGTATAAGGTATAAGGTATAAGGTATAAGGTATAAGGTATAAGGTATAAGGTATAAGGTATAAGGTATAAGATAATACATTTGGGTAAACATATCTAACTAGTGGATGTATCGTTTTGCGGTCTTCTGTGCAAGGGGTGGATTGTAACCAAGTTATAATTGTTATATGTATTTTAAACGCGCTCGATGCCTATCTAATATTTAAATTATTGTAAGTTCATATTTTATAATTTCTCTACACTTGCTTCTACCTAAAATGCTAGTATACACCGTTTATTTTCATACACCTTTTCACACTACCCTACATACACCCTTCTAACTTTTTTTATACTAACTTTCCATTCCACGCCAATTTTATTCCTGTTTCATTATTCTCTGTATTCGTATTCCCTCGCCCACACTACATATTCCCCTTCTTCACATTACCTTTTTCCCATGCCACAGCAAGTCACCATTATCAGTACACCATCAATCACAACGTTCGTATACTATTTTAAATTTAATGCAGCAAATTCAATTTTTTTTAATTAACTCTGAAAGAGCACGCAAAATAATAATTCTTAAAAGGTTTTGTATTTTTCGTCACGTCATCTTCCTCGTATCGTTCTACGGAGTTTACGTTTTACAATTTTTTTCATTTTAAAGCAACTTTGGCTTACATGATTCAAAGAAAATTTCAACTGATCTTGGGCCTACCCAGGGTCTGTTTAATTGTATGACACATCACCATTAAGCACCAAGGCCTTGCAAAAATATAAAATTATCAAGAGCTTGTGCAGTAACAATGTGTCTTACTTTGAATTTGTATCCCCACTCGTTATTGCTTCCATCAGAATGGAAAAGAAAATGCAGTTTTTGTCCTGCCTTGAACTCTACAACCTACAAAAGACAAGTAATATAAAGAGCTTTAAAGAGTTGTGTAAAATTTAAAAGAGATATATAAAGATGTTAGAGAGTTATCTAAGATGTAAAAGAGTAATCTAAGATGTAAAATAGTTATCTAAGCTGTAAAAGAGTTATCTAAGCTGTAAAAGAGTTATCTAAGATGTAAAATAGTTATTTAAGATGTAAAATAGTTATCTAAGCTGTAAAAGAGTTATCTAAGATGTAAAAGAGTTATCTAAGCTGTAAAAGAGTTATCTAAGATGTAAAAGAGTTATCTAAGCTGTAAAAGAGTTATCTAAGAAGTAAAAAAGTTATCTAAGATGTAAAAGAGTTATCTAAGATGTAAAAGAGTTATCTAAGATGTAAAAGAGTTATCTAAGATACAAAAGAGTTATCTAAGATGTAAAAGAGTCATCTAAGATGTAAAAGAGTTATCTAAGATGTAAAAGAGTCATCTAAGATGTAAAAGAGTCATCTAAGATGTAAAAGAGTCATCTAAGATGTAAAAGAGTTATCTAAGATGTAAAAGAGTTATCTAAGATGTAAAAGAGTCATCTAAGATGTAAAAGAGTTATCTAAGATGTAAAAGAGTCATCTAAGATGTAAAAGAGTCATCTAAGATGTAAAAGAGTCATCTAAGATGTAAAAGAGTTATCTAAGATGTAAAAGAGTTATCTAAGCTGTAAAAGAGTTATCTAAGAAGTAAAAGAGTTATCTAAGATGTAAAAGAGTTATCTAAGATGTAAAAGAGTTATCTAAGATGTAAAAGAGTTATCTAAGATACAAAAGAGTTATCTAAGATTTAAAAGAGTTACCTAAGATTTAAAAGAGTTATCTAAGATGTAAGATAGTTATCTAAGCTGTAAAATAGCTATCTAAGATAAGCTGTAAAAGGGTTATTTAAGATTTAAAAGAGTTATCTAAGATGTAAGATAGTTATCTAAGCTGTAAAATAGCTATCTAAGATAAGCTGTAAAAGGGTTATCTAAGATGTAAAAGAGTCATCTAAGATGTAAAAGAGTCATCTAAGATGTAAAAGAGTTATCTAAGATGTAAAAGAGTTATCTAAGATGTAAAAGAGTTATCTAAGATACAAAAGAGTTATCTAAGATGTAAAAGAGTCATCTAAGATGTAAAAGAGTTATCTAAGATGTAAAAGAGTTATCTAAGCTGTAAAAAAAGTTATCTAAGGTATAAAAGAGTTATCTTAGGTATAAAAGAGTTATCTAAGATGTAAAAGAGTTATCTAAGATTGAAAAGAGTTATCTAAGACGTAAAATAGTTGTCTAAGCTGTAAAATAGCTATCTAAGATGTAAAAACGTTATCTAAGATGTAAAAATGTTATCTAAGATGTAAAAGAGTTATCTAAGATTTAAAAGAGTTATCCAAGATGTAAAAGAGTTATCTAAGGTATAACAGAGTTATCTAAGATGTAAAAGAGTTATCTAAGATGCAAAAGAGTTCTATAAGATGCAAAAAATTTAACTAAACATGAAAGTTATTCTCATTTACACCAAGTAGCAAATTAACATTGTTTGTGGGTTGCGAATAAAATATAAATTACCAAAGGCCAGTCTGGGGTCCCAACGAGTTGATCGAATCTCTTTTTGCAGTCTTTTGAATCCGTAAACTCAAGATAGTCGTACCTACGGAAAAAAGCCGAGATTTTATTTTCTATTATTTCAGTACATGACATTTCGACCTCGCTCTTTTTCAAAGTGAAAAATCTGGTAAAATAACATGCATAGATAACTAATAATGAAAATACAGGTACACCGCAACGCAACAAAAACGACAGCAACAAGCTTAAAATTTAATTTTTACCAAACAAACACTGAAGAAGTCCTGACGAAATATTGGTAGAAATGAAATTCTAAACTTATTGCAGTTGTTTTTGTTGCTTTGCGGTGTTCCTGCCTTTTCATTACATTATCTTTCTTCGCTGCAAGCATCCTTTGGATCCGACAAACGTCGCTTGGTATAGTGGTTTTTCTTGTTCTTATAAATAACTTAGTTTACTGTAAATTAGAAGGTAGTACAGGTTAGTCACCTTTTCTCTGTCTCACATTTCGGATCAAATTCGACTTTAAACTCGGAGCACCCAGGACAGCTGAAGACCTAAAAGGTATAAAAAATTTAGCTGAAACATAAAACAACATGATATGCTTCCTCTAAAGAAGACCATCACTTTTTGGGAGTTTGCATTTATGGAAAGAGCTTTGATATCAAGTAAGGATGACGTTTACAAGGATTCAAAAAAAAAACAAACAAAAAAATACAAAAAAAAAAATTCAAAAAAAAAATTCAAAAGAAAAAAAAGAAAAAAAAATTCGAAAAAAAATTGTTGTTTTTGAGTTATGGGAATAAGGAAAATATCAATGACGCCATAGACCTGTCTAAAGGCAGAGTGGCACAGACCATTGTAAAGTAATAATTGAACCATTTCTTCTTAATGGAGCCCCGGGTTAGCTTTAAACGTTGTTCATGGTTTACTTCCAACCATTGATGTACTATTTGAATTTCTAAATGTCTTATTTTGCTTTATTTCTTGGTCTGGGACTTTAGACAGGTCGTCATAAATGCCTTCCTTCACACAGCCATAACTCCAAAACGACAAAAGATATTGAAGTTTTGTAAATGTCATCGTTTTTGACTATCAACGCTCTTTCCATAAATGCGAACTCCCAAAAAGTGGTAGGTCCACTTTAAACACCTAAGTCAGATCGACCTGTGCCTAGAATTAAGCAACAGTTTAGTAACAAATTATACCCCCTGAAAATTAATCGTTGAGTGTTCAATTCAATTACTTCTACAAAGGCTACCAGGGGGATGAAATATTGGCTCCTAAGTCAGATAGACCTGTGCCTAAATCAAGCAACAGTTTAATAACACATTTTACCCCCTGAAAATTAATCGTTGAGTGCTCAATTCGATTACTTCTACAAAGGCTACCAGGGGGATGAAATATTGGCTCCTAAGTCAGATAGACCTGTGCCTAGAATTAGGCGACAATTCAATAACACATTTTGCCCCCTGGAAATTTATCGTCGAGTGCTCAATTCGATTACTTCTACAAAGGCTACCAGGGGGATGAAATATTGGCTTACCTGCATCAGGTGCATGTTGCAATCATATTTATGCATTGATTCAATGTCCCATGTTCTGAGCACCACATTTTTTTGCTTCTCTTTAAAGTCATCTGAATTCGATTGATTAATTAACTCTGGTAGATCGTGCGAAAGAAGTTCTAATTGTAGATTTATTGCTTGGAGAGTCTTCAGTAGCTTAATGCAAGGGATGTCTTGCGTTGAGAAGAGATTCAGGAACAGCACCTACAAGCAAAAACGTTTTAACAATAGTTTGGCCTATGCAGAGTCCAGCAAAAGTCACGGCTCCACGCCTTTGGGCCGGAGGAAAGCTTTGCTTGTTAATGTCATTTTTGAAGGAAGGTTTACTAATTTTATAAGAAATCTAGCTTGATGAAAATTTTCAGTTGATATGACATTTGATCTAGGAAGTTTTAGTCAATATTGAAAAGCTGATGACAATGTAGGGTTACACATGTGATTACACTATGTACTATGGTTTCTACTTTTACGATTACAAACAATAGAAAGAGTTCAAAAAATCTGGTTATTCTCATTTGATAAAATGAGGAAGGTTGAACTTATAGAATTGGCAGCCGAAAGAAGGTTTAGACTTTTTCTGGGTTCTGGGTCTATCCATCCTTATATTCTCGGTCAAGTGAGAACATGTGGTCAAACCTTAGCCTGTGAGAATCATTCTCTTGCAAATAAAACAGCATTTTTGCATTTGAAAATAGTATGGCAATAACATGTATGGTTTCTCAAAAGCATGACGTCGCTAGGGTATGACCACATGCCTAGAACTGCAATGCAACAATTCGGATTCTAGAAATCTAAAAATTGCTCGTTCATGACTTCTCAAGTTTCCAGATCAAGACAACCTTCCAAACATAGAAAATTCATCACATAAAAATGAAGAATAATTTCTAAGATCAGACACTAAGCTTGTGATCCAAGAAATGAGCTTAATCTCGCGACAATTTGCAACAACTGTCAGTATAGGACAGGAATTATCAGAAATCAACTTACCAACTGCCTCATTGCAACTGCTATAAAGGAGAACTCCAGTCTATCAATAATGGTTGCCTACAAAAAAGAACATAAGCTTATCAAGAATGATCAGTGCAAACACAGTGCATATTCATAGTTAAGGGAATCAATGGCTAGCTGATTACTGATTGACTGATTAAGTGATTTACTGATTTATGAATGAGCTTACTAACTGATTTGTGATTAAATTGATTAATGATTAACTGACTAATGATTAAGTGATGAAGTGATTGACTGATTAAGTAATTTACTGATTTATGAATTAGCTTACTAACTGATTTGTGATTAAATTATTAATGATTAACTGACTAATGATTAAGTGATTAAGTGATTGACTGATCAATTGATTTACTGATTTGTGAATAAGCTTACTAACCGATTTGAGATTAAATTATTAATGATTAACTGACTAATCATTAACTGATTAAGTGATTGACTGATGGAGTGATTAGCTGGTTCATTGATTAGCTGACAAACTGATTTGTGATTAAATTGATTAATGATTAACTGACTAATGATTAACTGATTAAGTGATTGACTGATGAAGTGATTAACCGGTTCATTGATTAGCTGACTAACTGATTTGTGATTAAATTAATCAATGATTAACTGATTAATGATACAAGGGCCTCATCTTACTAAATTCCTGCGGGCCCCGAGTGTCTCCGTTGTACCACTATATTGAAAAATAATTCACCTTATTATCCATCTGAGTCAACATCTTGAGGACAAGCTCGCATTTACTTGACATCATGGCAACATCTGCAGAAGAATAACATTCCCGTAAACAACTACACAGTCTGAAAAATATTACTAAAAACAGCCCAGTTATCTTCAATGGAAATGCCACCTGGACAAAGACTTTGTCTCAAGCCATATCCTAACATAACACAACCAAATGCCTTGAACACAAGTGCTCTAGCAATATACTGCATTGCTGATTGGTTGTGCAGATATTGCCTTCTTAATAAGTCAATGATGCATGAATGCTATCGCAACGAAATTTTATAGGTGATATGATAGACTGCGTTTACGAACAAAAAACATAGATAAATCTGTTAATTCTAACATTTCAAGCCATCAGAGTAATGCTAACACATGCAAGCCCTACAGAGGGTTTAGTTACACAAGGACTAAAACTTACATTCGACGACAATGTAATTGGCTGTGGCTATAGCTTCTTCGTTATCGCTTGAGCAGTGGGTATGGCACCAGTTCAAAAGGCTTTTCTGCATGGCTGATAAGAGTTGTACAAGATTCGAGGGCTTTTCCGTAGGGTCACATTTTTCCATCTGAGCAACACACTACAAAAAGAAAGGGATTATTTAAAAAAACGAAATAAAAAGGCAGAATAGGAAAAGTGTGTAACAAAATTGGAAAATTTGGTATTTCATTCACCAATTCCTTTGTTTACATTTTTGAAAAGCCAATTAGAGTAATCTAGCATCTATGCCCACGTGATAAAACCCATGTTGCCATGATTATAATATTTTTAAAGAGCCAATAAAGTATTTATGCCCACGTGATAAAACCCATGTTGCCATGAATAAACGTTATCTTTAATGAGTCAATCCAGCATTTATGCCCACGTGATAAAACCCATGTCGTCTGATTAGCTAATGTCAAAATGTCAACAAAGTCACAGCTCGGTCAAATACACAATTTTGCAATGTTTTGTGTAACTTAAATACTTTATTGCTATTGCTGATTGTTCAGCTGACTGAAGTTGGTTCACATACCTCTTTATAGGCAACTGATACCAGAGTCTGCATCACATGTACCACGGATTCTTTCGTGAAATTGCGCTGCAAAAATGATTGCATAGAATAAATGACTTGGCATAGAAAAGTGCACTGTTTCTCATAACAACATTTGTAATATTAGTAAAATTCCGTATTGATGCCAAAAGTTGAAGGCCCATCTGCTGCTAGGTAAGTGATATAAATATTACACAATATGATTTAAACAATATATTGAGAAAAATAAAGCGCATTCAAATTAACAACTACGAATTATTCATCTGTTATCAATCATTAATTCAGTGAAACATCACTCGCAGCTCTGAATTAGGCCGGCGCCATATTGCCAGTTTACGCCATAAGCATATTGACGTCAGAAATAATTTCCCGCCATACTGAGTGGCAAAATTGAGTCCAAAATGGAGGCCAGGAGCTTCAATTTTGATGTCGGGTAATTTTTTGCTCTGATTATATGCTTTACTCACTGAATCTCTTCTAAATTGATAAAGATAATTGCTTTGCGTCGAAAATTACTTTTTATTGCTAATAATTGTAATAATAAACGCGGATAATTGAATGCGATGCCATCTTCCATAAAAGACATACACTCAACGGCTTCAGAGGAAAATCGAAAACTACGATTTTGGTTACTAATGTAAACTATGTGCTAATAATCATACGTTGATAGTTTAGGGTTTCATAGTTGTAGTTTAGAATTGTATACTCTCTTTGTAATATAGATTTAACAAGTTATTAGTTACATGTATTTAAGTTTTAGGTGGCGTTAATTAGCACAATAGGTTGAATAAAGCCAACCTTGGACAAAGAAATTATTATATTATTGTTATTATTAATATTATATATGAGGGAAGTATAAAAAATTGTGGTAGCCAAATTATGATGAAATATACACTCAGCGTTAGCACAAAAAAACAGTTTAAAAACAAAATATAAATACCTAGAAAGTAATATACTAGCATATAACTATTTAGGAATTTATCTCTATAGCTTTGCGCTGTCTATGCGTGCATCACAGTGCTCAATGTACGGAAGTACAGAGCGATAATAGACTAGAAGCAAGAAAGAAGACAGACTATAACGTTTATTATAGTCTGTCTGATGATTGCGAAAGCATGAAACTCCGAGTAACAGAGAACTAGTCTTCTTTCATGCTTCTTATCTAATTTATTTAGGAATTTATAGTTTATTTTTAAACAGTTTTATCTCTATGATAAACTTTTGCCACAAGTACCTCTCTTGATTACATTATTGCGTAAGCACATGTAAAATACATACACTTGGAAGGGAATCCGGCAAGCCCAGAAGTCCGCTGGCGTCTCTGTTGCTGAAAAACCGACACAGGGACTCAAAAGTGTACCGGACCGATATGGCTT
>WUAR02097781.1:0-19249 GCA_015164055.2 Chrysaora achlyos
TTGTGGCCCTGTAGCTATAACTCTGAGAATAAAAAAAGAAATTCGCTCTGTCTTATAGTAAGGCTACTTTGAAAGTCTCTTATACATCTGTCAATATACTTGAATTGGAGGACTGTATTAGATAAATTGAATGAAAAATAGAGAAAAATACAAATATCCAACTCACAAGTTATCATCAATATCACCAGATGTTGTGTCCACAGAAATCGTATTCTTCTCCCACTCATTTTTATCTTTATCCGGTATCTCAAAATTTGTATTCATCTTTAAGATTGTATGTCTTGAAACTTTCCCAGATCTAGAAGCATTTCTTCTCAAGATATCTTCCATCTTGCAGGATATGTATACCTGAAGGAAGCCTGTGCCATCTGGATAAGAATGAAAAATCACAGATTGAAAAAATTAAGAAACTATTTTAAAAGTTCAACACACATCTACAGGCCTTGTTGTTTAAAGCGCGCGCCTCATCACGCACCTAAGTTTCTCAAGGCGCGTGATTCTTCACTCGCCTGGTTTAAAACTTCTTGTAAATTCACGCGCCTCGGCTGTTCATAAAAAATGAAAATAAAACATAATTCGTAATCTTTCAGTCTATTTCTGCAAGTAATTAAAGAATAAGTCTCAAGGCCAGAAAAAAAAACAAACGAAATGAAGTGACTGAATTGACGACTGAAAGTGACATGGAAAATTTCGAAATCTAAAATTAAAAGCTTCGTTTTAAAAGCCACAGGGCAACCTTTCATGTTTAAAATCGTTAATTCAACCAAATCATCATCTAAATCATCAAACTCTATGGTTACATTACTTCCGTTATCTAAAGTGTTATTCTTATGAATCAAATATAACGCACCTCGTTTAATATGATGCGTGATCCGTCACGCGCCCACGAAAAACTAAACAACAAGGCCTGTATCTAGACTGATTGGAAAGGGCTTAATGATATAGGCCCTGTGAGCTCATTGACTCAGCACCAAAGGCTGAAGAGTGTTTTTCGAGTAAGAGCCACTACCCCCCTCCCACACCCCCACGATATCCATCAGGTCTGCAACCAATTCTTTTGAAGAGTGCTTTTACATGTTCTGTCAAGAAGCATAAAACTATGCCATGTTATCTGCCTTACGGGAAGCAATCAATGCTTTGGTGAGATGCACCTTTGTCTTCATTTCACACCATTTCAGATATATATTCATCTGTTCAGTGTGGCTTTGAAAAACAGTGCTGAGTATGGATTTGACCAGTGTCATTGAGACTGTCATTGACTATAATGGCAAAGTACCTCAAAAACCGCAACGTCTCAAGTTGGTCCACCCCAGTTTGAGGTGGTACACAGTTTAGTAAATATGTATCTATATATTCAAACGGACAACCCTTTAATCAATTTACCTACTTGCCATCAAAAATTGGTTATTAAGATTTATTTGACGAATGAATCTCACATTTTCTTGCAATTTGGTAATATTCATATCTCATGCTTGAGTAGAACATGTTGTCATCAACAATTATGGTGTGCCTAGTATTCTTTGTGCAGCATCTACAAGTACAGAAAAAAAATTAATCTGATTCTTCTTGATATCTTGCAACTATTTAGGGTTTCAGAATTAGGGTTTAGTTTTTCATAAATGCTATAGATAATTTTAATAAATCATAAACTTAAAGAAAAAATTGACATTCATCAATGAACAATATAATTTGGCTGACAAACAATCCTGCAGGAGAGTCAAACCCATTGATTGAAACATTGTGAATCTTTTCGATTTGTGACACCCTTGATTGCACCAAAACAACCGGTAACATTATCCAATCTTTTGTTCCAACTGTTAGCAAAAAACCTCTTAGATTGGTAGGAAGGTGTAGACAATTAAGTTGAAGAACTATCATGTTTGTTAGAAAAGCAAAAGGGATAATTAAACCTCTTGCCCCAGTAGTTTATGTATCACAGGGGTCTTATAGGGTTGGGAGGGCTCAGCAAGAGGACTTATAGGGCTGGGAGGGCTCATTGGGTTGGGGACAACTCCTATACACCAAGTGCTTATCAGAAAAGAGACAAACAAGAGCTAAATCAAAATCTACCAGGCATTGAACTCACAAGCCAGAACAGAAGCATACAATTTACCACTAGGCCACAATATATACTTACCCTACATCATTTTCAAATTTAGAGAAACAAGCACAGATATCTTGCTTTCCAATTTTCTCTGCAACCTCATTCAATTTTCCAATGCTTTCCAAGGCAGCTGCATATTCACTTCTTTCAATTTCATGTGTTGCCAAAAACTGATCGACAAAACAAAGAATTTGTCGCCTCTGCTCTTTCCAACTCTGATTGGCAAAATGATTTTCTGAGTCTTCCCTGTACAAATTATCTGGAACTATGCTGTCATAGCAAATTTTGACTGGATGCATATCAGCAGCTTTATCATCCTGTCCATTTTCAACTGACAGTTTTTCAAATAGTTTCTTAGCAAGAAAAGACTTTCCTGCACCAGGTAATCCACACAGCAGGACTATGCATGCATTTGCCATGAATGAAGATATCAAAAAAGTTTTTTAAGCAAGTCAAGATTGAAGCTGTATGAAAACTCACACCGACCAGGCCACAGACTATGGCCCACAGTGATGATGCTGTATTACTTCATACGTTCAATCTGGGTGTTTTTTGAACACAACAGAGCTGCTTTAAGTATTAGGTATAGTTTTAAGGAGGAATATTACTGCATTTTTAGCTGCATAATCAAAAATGGAGGATTCTTCTTCACTGTTTCTCTTTTCACTACAGCTACCATTACTCTCCCGATTTGGTGTTGTTGTTGTTGTAGAGCTGCACTTCTCGACCCAGACCTCCAGGTCACAAGATTGTTGGCGAAGTTGACCTTCTTCACTTCGCGAAATTTCAGCAGATTTCTTGGGCGGTATCTCTACTGATAAGTTTTGTTCAGAATGGCTGGAGCTGCCGTTATTCCATTCGTCGTAATGACTTTATTATGGCTTGCTGTAGGTGCAGTTGCCCCTTGCTTTGCAAAGGGTCCGAACAAGAGGTAGGTTTCAGGGCAGAGAAGCTGTTTTTAGGCCAGCCTGCTGAGCGAATATCTTTTGGTTTTCTCGTCTGTTTGTTCTTATTGGTAATATTTGTGATATTAACTGAGTTTGCTTGTTCTCAGAACTGTTTAATTCAGTGATCAATTTATCAATATGTATTTTTTAAATATTGAATTTTTTGTTGAGGATTAATGAGAGGTGAAAAGTGTCTATTGATTTTTATAAACTAATAAGCCTTAATCACCACAATATATTTTGTCTTTTTCTGTTTTCAGCGTGATACAGACTGTCTTGATTCTTACTTCTATTTGTGGATGGCTCTTGTATCCTTAAATTCCCTAATATACCTGGAAGCATCTCTTGTTTTTGTTTATTTTTACTGTATTTTTACTAGCAAGCTGGAAGAAATGGATATTTGCTGTTCTTGAAAAATAGCATTTCTTTTAAAGTTTGCTTGAATAAGACTGCATCGTGGGTCATTAAAAATTTGATTGATTATATCCCATCTAAGCCAAGTATCAGCAATATGTTTGGTTTTCGTAAAAATCTCAAATATTGACAAATCTGAGAGTTTGAGTTGGCTTCATATACAAAATTCTGAAGTATAGGTGTTACAAATATAGATGCAGTAAAACAGTACCAGTGTCCACTTTTTGATGAGATCTTGGTAGGCAAGGGTAAATTTCCCAGTCTATATAGAAGGTTCTTGATTTTTAAAAACACCTGAAACATTTTAGCCAACGAACTCGGATTTTTAGGGTCATACTAGCCAAAGGTATCTGTGATGCTGGCCTAATATTTATAGTGTCAAAGAAGGAAATAGTTTTGTCTCTATTATCTATTGACATTGCCAAATGACTTACGTTTGATCATTTCCAAAGATGTTATCATAAATCTGCCAGGCATCAAGAAGTTAAAAATTAGCATCAGAAGCATCTTAAAAGTTTATCTAACTAGGAGCTCAAGTGCAATTGCAGCACACCTACAAATATGATTAAATGTTTCAACCTTAATCTTTCTCAAGCTGGCTGTGTACATATTTAGCTCAACTAAATCCTCTCATTGGACCTGAGATTACACCAGAAATGGCTATAAATATTGTGAAACAATGGGGGAAAAGTAGCTAATTATGTGGTAAGTAACAGTAATAGATATTTTTATATAATGTCTAGCAAAGCTAATGAAGAAACCAACTGAACCCAAGAACAGGCAATCCTAGAAGGGTATAATTCTATGTCACAATGACTTATAAATCCAAATCTGTATCTGATTTTTCAGTTTGCTTTAAAGCAGTTTCCTCCTTTGTCTATAGTTAGTAAATAGCAGTTTTCATTTTGTATGAGTATGGCGATTGTTACGTTCTTAAGCTACTTTTCTTTATTCTTGTTTCAGAATAATTGAATGTTGAGAAGAACTCAAGGATTGAAATAAACACAAGAAAAAACTTTTGATGGATGACTTGTCAGGTCACCTTGTGTAAATAACTTAATTCTTTTCAATTTTACTACCATTTCTATAATAGCCGAAATCCTTTAGTTTGAACTTTCCAAATGATATATCTTAAACAAGGTGTTTCTCCTTTATTGCATAACACACGGAATCCATGTTGATCTTAAAAGTAAAAAAATCAAAAAATGTTTTAAATTGATGATGCACCGTGTCTAAAAAAATTCACACAACTACTTAAGCGATTTGTTGCAGCAATCTACAAAGTCTATTATTTACAGTTATTATAATGGACTGAGGTGGAACATTCCAATAATTCTATCTAGTGTATTGAGCTGTATGTTGGTATTCTTGATTTGATAGTGACAACTGTTTCCTGAAATATTGAAAATTGAACTACTAAACACTTAGAATACTAAACAGAGACTACAATATCTCTTAAACCATTGATACATCAACAAACAATTTCAATATGATTTTGTTAAATCTAAAATCACTCTTCATTGAGTTATTTTGAAATTTCTGTTTTATCAAGCATCTGATTTGATTTTATTTGTATATACACCTCTGATCTTTGAAAGGGTATGGATTTATGGACTTAATAGCCCAAGCATGATCTAAGAAATATGCAACGCCAGTTCTTTGTTTTGATACCCTTGTTTTTAGCATATCTTTACCCCCTTCTTGCCTCTGCTTGGAAAAACAGAGATCTGCTAATTTCTGTCAGTTGTGGGACCCAAACCCACAACATGCAATAAAACAATTACCAATACAAACAAACAATTACAAAATCCGTCATAAAAGACTCACCTTGCCACCGTTGTACTCTAATCGCTGCAATGCAGATACTACTTTGTCTTTATGGTTTCTATCTAGGATTCTCTTTGAAATCTATGAAGAAAAACTGATTATAACATGACTGGATTTTACAATTCTAAGCAGAAAGTAAGCATGGTTTTTTAAATGTGAAAATAGGTTGTATTAGGCTTTCCATAATAATAAAAGAAAATCAGTAAAAATCAGCAAATAGCCAAAGAAGCTCAGGTTTTTCTAAAGAATCTAAACAACTGCATTGCTTAAAACAATTTTTATTAGCATTTTCTCTTCACTCTCATAAAAATGTTAAAAATATTATAATTTTGAAGCAAGGGATACCTGAGGAAGAACAGATTTTAAATGAGCATTCAGAGCTGGGCCGGTGACATCACTTAACTGCATCAATGCCTCAAGAGCTCTGTAGAAAACCTCATCATCTGTTGAGGCCTAAAATTGATTTAAAAATAGTTACACTGATCTCAGTATACATCTTCATATCAAAAAATGAAAGAGTTTCACATATATAGGTTTCATAAGCAAAGTGGATTAAACTTATTTTCAGGCCTGGTCCTCAGACCAAACCTAAAGCGCTCTTTCGGGTGTAATCAAGCAATATGCTTCCTTTTAATTGTTCTTTGTTAAGTTACTAATAAGTTACTTTACAGTGGGGCGCGCGCGAACGCGCAGGCACGCGCCCGTGGTTTCATTTGCGAGCGATTCATCGCACGTCAAGTCAGAACAACGACAGACGCAGATATTGGCGAAATCGAGTAAATTGGCCTTTTTAAAGTTGAACTTGAGTAAACAACGTGGAATATTGAAACCATAGGAGTGGATTGCTTCACAAGTCCTTAATCCCTTTACCATCCCAAATTAAGTGCTTACAGGAAATAAAGTGAAAACAATTTATAGTCCTTTAAAACCACATAATATTTAGTAGACTGGCTTCATGCCGCATTTAACATAACCTTTAGGCTACCGCTTGCTTATCAAAAAATAAAAGCAAACTTTTGTTGAGTTCAGTATTTCAATAAAAAACTTTTTACAAATAATTTTGATTCGCGCGCCCCGCTCTGATCACGCAAGTTATTTGTCGCGCGTCTTAATTTCTGAACGTGAAAGCCCTGAAGTACGAGCACTTACCAAAG
The DNA here is from genome assembly GCA_015164055.2 of Chrysaora achlyos. Classification (NCBI taxonomy): domain Eukaryota; kingdom Metazoa; phylum Cnidaria; class Scyphozoa; order Semaeostomeae; family Pelagiidae; genus Chrysaora; species Chrysaora achlyos. Next base: position 6,447 of record WUAR02097781.1, read on the forward strand.
CCAATCGCATAGGTGTGATAAGTTTTGGTAACAAAGGTACTGTCCTTTCTTCTGCATCATCAACCATCAGCATCCCTTTGAATCCTTCACAAGCAACAAATGTGTAAGGATGCCGCTTCTCTCTCAGACCCTAAAAGAACAAAAAAAGCAATTGCAGCAAAATCTTGAATTTTTACGAGGCCATTGAGAATGCTTCTTTATTTTCATTCCTTGATCCCTTGCAAGCCCAAGTCTGCCGAAAATTTAGCTTCAGATTGACTAACTTGCTTACTTACTCCAGATAGCTAGCAGATTATTCAGGTCGATTGAAGGTGAAAAATGGCACTATCAATTGAAAGCATGTGGATTGTGCAGATGATGTTAATTTTTGACAGTGCCAAGTAATGCAGAGTACTTAATGCTTAATATTCAAGATGCATCATATTATTGTTGAGGGCTATCATGATGTAGGAAAATGGCTACCATTTTGTAAATATGATAATTGGTGCCATGAATTCGATGGGCTGTGCAGTGAATTGTTTTGGAGATTTTGGAACGAGATTTGTTAGATTAACGAAGAAACGAAAAAGCTTGGAAGCACAATTCTTTATCGTTTATGCGTTATTCATTTGTAACATTAATTGTGTTTTTTTCACAAATTTTGTTAATGCCTAAGGAAAATTTCGCCTGGAAAACAAGCTTTAAAGCCATCAAAAATAACAGAAATTAGCAAACAGCAAAATAAGTAAATAATGTGTAAAAAATATGTACTTCAGCGAGGGTAACCAAAATTGGGTCGAAATTCAGATTTTCGGGAGGAGTCTTCCATTGTAATTTGTGCTTTACTGAACCATGCAAGAGTCTAAAAAACAAGAGTAAAAATGTTTTAAGGAAACCTTTAGAATACTGTCACTAGTTGCTTGGGAAACTTAGAAAAAACTCACAACTGGCCATGGGCCTCAACTTAGATAAACATAACTTATTAAACTGAATTCAAAATTAAAATCAGCAACAGCAAAATAGAAAGAATAGAAAAAATATAAAGATAAAGAAAGAAAACAAAAGCAAAGAGAGAAATTTAAAAAATAAAAGATCTGTTCTGTGACATCAAAGGTTCAAGATCTATTTCAAGAATGGTTTGCAGGTTTGTCTGTAAAAAAAACTGGCAGACAAATAAAATTACCAGCTCTGTAATTCAAACAAAGCCAAAAAGGAATAATGTGGCTTTGTCAAAATGAATACGAAATATGATCTGCCTAGATTAGACCGTTCAGTAGAATAATAAGCAAAATATGTTCGAAGCTTGATAAGTTACAAAGACACCTCCTTCTGTCTGCATGTTGCAATAATTTCAACGATCTTGCTTTATGAACACTCACCTACACGGAACTGCTCCATTCACGTACGCAGTTTCAAATGTGGACTTAGGTGTTTTGTCATCGAACTAAGAAAAAGAAACAATGCAAATGAAAAATCGATGAAGGGAATAACCAAATAGAAAACCAAATACTGAAAAAGTCCTATCCTATACCTTTATTCTAAATTTGGTATTGACTAATAAACTTCGACACCCCGAATTAATGGGAGTTTTAAAAACAAGAAGAATTGCTTACTGGGTTGACTGTTCTTGCATTCAGCTTTGCAGAAGGCTTTTCGAAAATCGTTTCTTTGCCTTTGCTTCTTGTTTTACAGCGTGAAGCTCCTTGACTTTGAGCAGTTCTTCCCGAGCTAGCCCTGCTTCCCGAAGAAGTAGTTCTGACTGGCCGTGCACTCATTTTAATTTAATTCAAGGTCGTGCATTTTGGAGGACCAGACGAATTTTATAATTATTAAAATCGTTGTTATGCGAGCTACAATTTAAATTTAGGCCCAAACAAAACAGCCTCGTTCTGGTTTTTTGATGGAAATGAGGATTGAAACGGACGTTGGCGCAAGCGCAAAGCAAATAAAATAAAAAAAACTTTACATTTATTACAAAATTATCACTAAGCTAACATCATGGAGTAAAACAGTAAAAATGGTTAAAGTGGTATGCTCATTTTCTGACGCACCCAGAACAAGCACCCGTAAATAAAGCACTGAGAGCAGCAAAGCAATTATGCAAAAAACCAAGAGAAGAGCAAAAATGACATGGATGAGACTTGTCGGAAAAGATCAAGAAAATTAAAAAAGTCAACTTTACAGTTTATGACGGTAACGCAAACACAAGGAGCTTCGTAATAAACGATCATAAAGAAATTGCATAGACAAAAGCATAGACACATTTGGGTGATAGTAGAAGACCACGCAGTGTCAGCAACTGACGGAGGAGCGTAGTAGAGAGAGAAAGTAAAGAGAGAGAGAAAAGCCTTCCAAGAAGGATATAAAAACAAGCAATGCGACATTAAAAAAAAAAAACAGAAAACAAAGTCTGCCGTAATCATTCTAATTATCCTACAATTAATCACGGGATCAGATAAATCTACTTCACATTTACAATTATACATTAAAACGCATTACATAGTTTGTTCAAACAGATTCTAAATTATGATCTAGTATCAATGCAGTTTATTATCAAATATTACGAAAATAAAATAAGAAATATCAACAAACAATACTAGAGACTGAAACCAAGGGGTTTAAGGAACGATTACAAGGAGGGAGGGAAATTGAAAGTGGGAAACAAGGGAACTTACTAAAGGGCGAAAGAGACGACGCCGGTGTTTTCGCAAAACAACCACATGGCTTTTGATTTTATTTAGAAAACTCTAAAAGGTACAGTTTATTAATTGAAGAATATAGCTTATACATTATCCCCCAACAAAAATGTTTTCCGAAAGGGGGCTTGAGTTCCTTCCAACCCCCAGCTGAACTGCCCCTTTTAAAAAACGTGTAATGTGTAATCAAGACAAAAATGATATACTATATTATACACGATCGGTAGAGAAAACAAAAAAGTAATTAACTAGTTTTAATTATTGAATGTATTTAACATCGAACAAAATAAATTAAATTTTCCCTTTGCGATTGGGAAAGCAAGAAAAATTTGCTTAGTGTTCAATGAAAATGGCAAACCTATGGTCCGGAAAGTTCAAATTCTATTTTCTTCATACAGAAACGTATTTTTGACTTAATTTCGTTTTCTTAAAGCATTAATTGCTGTGTAAGTTGAAAAATTTAAAGTTTTTTGGCAGCTTTGGCTAAACGATGTTAATTGTATTCAAAAACAAGTTTGTCCTCTATTTCCCTTTTTATTTGAGTGCTATTCAAATTTGATTGGCCAAACTATACCCAACTATTTACTAAAGTCAAAACATTGATCATCCTGGATATCCTAGACATTTTTCCCCATAATTGTTAAGTAAACATAAGGCAAGAAACATGAAAAAAACTGTTGTGTTACAAAATATGCAATAAACATTTGTCCTACCAGCGAAATCTTGTTCTGAATTTTTGAGTTTTAAAACATTCAATACTTGTTTTTATCCGATATAATAAAATTATCAAATAGAAATTACTCAGTTCTTTGCAACGGTTAAAAAATGAAGTAAAGAAAGTAAAATTTTAATCCGTTTTTTAGTGAATTTAACTGACTAATCTGTTATAATTATCACTGCTGCAAAGTGCTGGTAGTGAAATATTGTTGCATGAAGAAAATAATATGTTCTGGCCTACAAGTCAAATTTGTGATATAATTGATAGGCCTGACACTATTCATAATGATTCGAAAACTAAATATAATATAAAAATAAAGAATTGAAAACTGGGAGCCAGAAAGGTAGGTAGGCCACAAGCAAAACTCTACTGGCCAACATTAGGAAAATTTTGTATTTCCATCATCAATTGGTTTGTCTACATTTCTGCCAATGAGCGTGCGGCATATATGACCACGTGATAAAACCTATGCAGCCTGATTTCCAGTTGTCACAATGTAAACAAAGTCACAGCTAGGTCAAATGCAAAAGTTGCATGTTCTACTAGCCACTTTATAAGACAAATTCATCCCATTTGCTAGGCCTTGAACTAATAGGTGAAACACAATGAAGACCTTCTACTCTCAGAATGGGGCAAGTGAATGACGATAAATCAACGAATTATTCCCACAAAACAGGCCGTAAAATCCAGGTCACAAAATAGTCCTTGATATGGCGAACCCACGGTATTTAAGAATGCGTTTAGATGTGTCTTTCCATTCGCTCGAGGCATTTTTATTTCAACTTCAAGAGGAATTCTGTCCTCCAGCGGAATTTAGCTACATGAACGAAATTAAACCTTACCGATGGAAGACCCTACATCTTGGGGAGTCAGATCACGCCTAGCTGCGCTGGCTATCCGTCTGCAATAAAACCCAAGAAAATAAAACGACTTTATAGGAAGATCTCATCATTCAGCCCATGGAATTAAGATCTGACTCCGTATCAACAGGGCCTAGGCATATGATCCCTCAAATCTATTTGACAGGATCAAGATATCATAGGAATGAAATGAAATGATTTTCAAGTTTTTTTGTGACAAACAATAATAATCAGCTCTTATCTTAGATTTAACGAGAGAAACCATTTTACGATGAAATAATCGCCGCATCTTAATAATAATATTATAGTAAATTTGATGACGAATTATCGATGACATATTGTTGTAAATTGGACAAAAATCGGAAATCAATATTTATACTTGCTTACTACACAAACCAGCACTTTCAAAAATTAAGCTGAAAACAATAAAAATTCCCAGACGAGAATTAAATTCAAAAAGACTTTTATCTATTCAAGAAGAAACTTTGAACTCATCTGCCTCATTTCCAATGTTTCCATTTTCAGGATTGCCTGAGCTGCTGAGCTGATAATAAAACTGTCTTTGTTCCGTTTTTTGACGACCAAATTCATCTTCAAGGGCCTGATATATGAATGAAAATTATGTTAAATATAAATGGCCACAGAACTGTATGGCCACAAGGATTTTGTTATTGTTGTAAACTTCAGAACAAAAAATAAATAATACCAAAAAAGCACAAAAAATGTCCTGCTTGAAAATTAATACTAAAATTGGTAAATTTCCTGAGTAAAAGGCGAAACTTACTCGTTTTCTGGGCACGAGTCCCTCTTGCCACTGCTCTAGCTCACTATTATGTTTGTCATCTCGATCTTTGAGTTTTTCAGTTTCACTTTGAATCAACATGTGTCGTTTCTCATTCTAAAAGATATGAAATTGTTTACTAAGAAATCTAACAAAATATCTGGCAGGCATCCTAGAGTTGAAAAATCCGCAAAAACAATTATAATCAATAGATAGACTAAGCAAAAATATAAGATAAATATCTAAGTTTACAATCTAAGCACAACATTTCATTTATGGCCCATGATAGGATTATTGTGATTGGCTAATTATTCAAATTGGTTTTTCGTTGCTGTAATAATAATGATAATAATAGAAACATTCATACAGGTAAAACCTTTTCAATGCCAAAGGCATTGTTATCAATAAGGGTCCTGTTACAAACTAAAGTATTAACATCGTTAAAAGTCAAAAAATTTCATGTTAAGTTATGTACAATTTTATTATTTTTTAATCCTAAAACCTAAAGCAAAGAGCTAAAATCGTTTAAAATGGTCTCTGATATGGCCTAGTAATTCAAGAGATGTTCCTTAAAGTGATGCTTGAACAGAACTATCGACTTCAATTTGCGAATTTCAATTGGAACTTCATTGTAGCAAGAAGGACCTTGAAACCTGAGTGTCATAAATTTTTTGCTATTCTAAAGAAAAATAATGATGATGAAGTCGATGCTAGGGCCTATACCTGAAGCTGCTGCAATTCTTGTGATTCAAGTTCAGCTGCTGCCCTCAGTTCTTCTTCTTCTTTATCTAGTCGGAAAACCAGCTTTTCACATTCAACTTGGGCATTTCTGCGCAGGGCTTCCTCAAACTTAAAAAAATAAGCATGGTAACTGGTAATGAAAATGTACGATTAACTGTTAATTTAATAATAATTACAGTTTTTAATCGATTTTTTGTCCTTGATATTTATGCTCTGATGAATAAATAAACTGCGGGGATGGTTAGCACGCACAGAACATGTCAGGACTGTGAGTCCAAGCCTGTGTTTAAAAAATGAGGAGAAAAATTGCTAGCCCTCTGTAGTTCCAGGCAAAGTTAAAAAGAATTGCAAGGTGTGGTCACATAAAGACGTCGCACTGCTTAAGCCTAATCCCATGTTGATGTTAGTAGTGTGGTTCCTCTGCATCTAGCACATAAACCTTTACCTTGCAAAGATAACAAGTAAAAACAACAAATTTATATCAACAATATAGCAATGGCGATGGAAGGCAAGGCCGCGTTGTTCGGTCATGCTGCACGCCAAGGAGGTATAGCTGATGCTGCCATCGATGGTGCACCGAATGGTATGAGGCGACCTGTTAGCAGACCGAGGATGGGCCGATGATGTGAAGAAGTGGAGTGGAAGAGCGGTGGAGGATATGCGCGAGATGGCCATTCAGCGGGTACCAATCACGCCAAGAGAGACACAACTAGTGATGTACATTCTGAGAAGTGAGCGCCAAAAGGCCTCCGGGCTTACTACGTTCAGATGATGATGAATATAGCAATATAACAGTATAGCAATAATACCTCTTTGATTCTTTCTTTATCTTCTGAGTTGATATAACCAATGATCGATTCTCGCTTTCTGTCAGTTCGAAGTTGTCTCCTGAGAGCTTGGACTTTGTTTTTGATGTCATTTCGTTGAATTTTAGGCAATCGCTTCTTCTCAACATCATGTCTTCTTTTCATTTCGTCCTCTTTTACTTTATACAAACGATTATTCTGTTCGATTTCCTAAAATCAAAAATGCAACAGTTAAAGTGGATAAAAATAAACATAGCATGCCTTGTCCCAAAAATAAACACAATAAAAAACGATGAATAAATCATTTAACTTGATGGACAGAAAATGATGCATCACTTTGATATGGTTCGTCTTTCTTTCAAGGAATATCAAACACATAGGAAAGTAATTAGGGAATTATATCAATGTCTTACAGTGCAAAGATTAGAGAAATAATAATTGAAATTGTTTTGCCAACAGTGAACGCCTACAGCAAAATAAATGGAAGCGTTTTGAATTTATACTATTTTCTTTTTCCTTTATTTGAATTTAATTTGATTGACTCGACTCAGTGTACAAAACGCAACAGCACATTTGTTTTTCCTAAGCTGGGAAATAAATAGCAACTCCGAGGATGCAACAAATATCAATAAACAAATAATAATAAAACTAGTTAATACAACAGAAAAAGACGCGAGGGGATAAATTGGATACCTTCTGGTGTCTGGCAACCATTTGGCTTCTCTGCAAAAAGAATGTTTCCTTCAATTGTGCTCTGGTTAAATTATGCTTATTATGAATATGACGCTGTTCCATTTCCCATTCTTCTGATTTCCAACCTTTAAAATGATAAATATTCATAAAAAATTCGATTTATTTCATTGAAAAATGACATAAAAAAAGTCAAGTTAAATATTCATAAAAATTTCAATTTATTTCATTGAAAAGTGACATAAAAAAAGTCAAGTTTGATATGTTCTTTTGTTGTTGCATGAAAAGAGACTGGACATGAGCATGTGTATTTGGAATTGTAAATGATATACATGTAGTTGTGTAGTTGTTGTGAACCATGTAAATGAACGGGGTAGATGTGATGCATGCGTTGATTTGGTTAAATTTTAATTGTTGCGTTCTTTACATGAGTATTTATAGCGTACATACTAAAAAAAAAATGAATTATTTTACTTATATGTTGTTGTTAATTTAAAGAAAATTTTATCTGCCATAGCAAACCAATAACACTGCAACTATCAAAAGCTTTCTACAAGAAAATTGCAACGTGTAATATCTATGAGCAACATAATAAAGTGGACCGTTTGACGTCATAAATTGATTCCTTCACACGGCCATAACTCAAAAACGACAAAAAATATCAAAGCTTTGTAAACGTCATTCTTACTTACTATAAAAACTCTTTCAATAAATGCAAACTCCCAAAAATTGATAGGGCCACTTTAAAGGTAAATAGAATCATGAAGCCAAATCGTAGAACGCATGTTGGGTGATTTACACCATTAATTTCACCCTTTTTAATAGATATGGAAATAATTGTGGAAATTTACTTCTCAGAAGATCATGCTTGGACTCCAAGAATTCCATTTCCATTTCAAATATTTTTCTTGTTCTTTCTTCAGTCTTCTCTTTGTGAAACCCCTCGAAGCTCACTGTCTGCTTGAATTTGAATTCCCGCTCCTAAACGATTTCACAAGTTCCACATAAACAAGATATACCAGTATGATAGAAGTATAATATAAGTATGATATAAGTATGATATAATTATACAGTAGTTAAATTTGTTTCACTTTCTTAATGTATCTGTATTGGATTTATTTTCATTGTTAATGCTTCTATATTGTAATAATCTTAGCATAAATTTATGTACTCTGTATTCAAAATTAAGTTCATTTAATCTTTGTTAGTTTTATTCATTATTAGTAGTTAATTTCAGTTATTAAATAGTAATTAGGTCAAGGGCTATCTCGGCCTACATACCGAATTATATATAAAAAAAATAATAATAATACACAATATCCTTCTTCATTAAAAAACCGGTATAAAAACTCTGAGATTAATGTTCATTTGTAAAGAGAACATTTGTTTACAAGAAATTATGTTTCAGTAGAGTCAAAACATGTTGTATCATCCCAATTGTCTTCCATCAATCATATGAAGGAATGCCCGAAGTTAGAATTATCTTATCATTTCAAAAATGAGCATGCGGTATGTACAAATAAAGCTAGGAGAAAGACACAAATATCAAGCTGCAACTACGATAGAATGCCAAAGATATTGTCTGTTATAAACAATTGTCATTATTTTCTGAGCAGATTTTGAAAATACGCAAAAGCGACGGATCACGTGTCCGTAGCATTAAGCTCACCTGATTTTGTTGAGAGTAATCGAGTATTTCTTTTCTTCTTCTGAATTCTTCCTTACGCACAGCTTTAGGCATCTTATCAGTCTAGAAAAGGAGTTTTGGAATATCCATTGAAACCGGGAAACTATAGTTGTCAAGCTCATCAATAAATACTCATCTACAAAGTGAGATGTTTGATTTTCTGGTTTAAAAGATGAGGATAATAATAATTAATTTCAAAAATATCATTTTGTTGTTGTTCTGTTGTTGAATTTTAAATTCTGGTTTAAAAGATGAGGATAATAATAATACTTCATTTCATAAATATAATTTTGTTGTTCTCCTTTTCCTACCACAAGTAAGAAACCATAGGAAAATTCGAGAAGCCTTAGAATATTTGAAAGTTTTGCTTCCTTTAAAGTGGACCTACCTAAGGATGACGTTTATAAAACCTCAATATCTTTTGTCGTTTTTTAGTTACGAGTTAAAAGTTAAGAGAAGCAGTGTGGAGGCAAAGAAGACCATTACTCGATTGATTGAAAGAAGCAACATTGCTGTCCTTGTTATATGTGGCCCATCGTGAATTGCAGGGGTTGAGAAAGTAGAGAAGAGTTGAGTATCTTTGTAGCTATGTTTTACCTCTTTTCGCAATAACTTTTGAACATCTTTCAACGATTCTTTAAACTCTTTATAATGCTTTTCCTGAAAAAGATACATAAGATTGGTCTGACAAATGAGTCAAAATCAAATCTAGAAAAGAGAATCTGAAAATTAAACATGCAAAGCTACATCTGTCGGCTATGATTTATGACGTTGGTCAGATTTCATGTAAATAGCTTGGATCTTTTTGGAACCCATATTCACCTAGTAAGCGAGTAGTTTAATGTAGTTCTGAATGCCAATATCAAGGTTAGGTTAGATAACCAAAACAAGAACCGATGCAAAATCAGCAAATTATTATGCTGTTTTGCAGTATCACAAATATATAGGCAAAAAGTAGGTAGTGAGTTGGGAAACCTGTTCAATTTTCAATTTCTTTTCCATCAATTTCAGTTCTTGTTGCTGTTGAAGTTCCAGTTTTTCAATGTCTCTTTTTTGTTGCCTGCTAGTTATCTCCAGCTTCACCTCGTAAGATCTCTTCAGCTCCTACAGATAAAACAAAATGAGTGAGTTTGGCTCAACAGTTTCAAATGTAAAGATAACTAAACAACAAGTATAAATAAAGCAGTGTCTCAAATCACACACTATTTTCGTGTATCAAACAAATATATCAATTATGTTTTAACGAGATTGGCGATAATAAATTCGTCATCTGCTCTCGGTTTCAGTGAAAAGATTTTTGATTTAATAATAATTTTTCAAGGTGCAGAGATGCCAGAGATATGTCTCTTTTTTGCGTAGAATTATAAATAATAACATTTCTGAATTCTAGCGTTAGAGTAATTGCTAACTGATTTTCTCAGACGTGCGTGCACGATTGCTGCTTTATCATTTAACATATTGGTGGCACTAAGAAAAATTCAGTTTTGGGGTAAAAAAATTAATTACAAATTTTAAAACATAATATAGATAAAAAATAACAAATATAATATTATAAAAATAATAAAAAATAACATTAATTAAAAACCAAAAATAGATGAAAAGCCAGTGCTTACGTCTTCTTCAGTTCGGAATTTTTCTTCCATTTGATCCCATTGGAGTTTGATTTTCGCCATGATTTCATTGCCTTGTTTTGATTCTTCCCTTCTTAGAATCTTCATCTCATTTAAAGCTTGTTTCCTGATTGGAAGAGATACAAAAATAGTTTCATGATAAACAATATGCGAAACCACAGTGGCATGTGGGACTTAGAAAAAACTAAATAGAAACAAGAAGAACTGACGTGGAAAATTACACTTATCTTTCGGGCTCAACCGTTTATCAGAGTGATGCTTACAGATTGATGAAAGTTTGTTTATATTTGCAATATAATGAAAATAAGGCTATAAGCACAGGGGATAGTAAAAGCAGTGATTAAACTAAATTGGTGAATTAATCAGAATCAGAATCAATAAGGTGATAATTGGTCTTCATTATTAGTAATCATAACAAAATGATCATGGTGTAACATCCGTAAACTCTCTCTCATTTTCCCTCTTAGCAGGCCCATAGCCCCCAATAATTTCAAAAAGTTGCATTTTTTTATTCATGATAATAACGTAGAAAACTGATTGAACCAAGTATGAAATTACTCTGCAAACAAGTGTTTCCTTGTGCCCTCCCTATATCAGTACTGTTAACGTCCCCTAGTTGAGATAAGAAGATAAGTAACCACTTCCATTGGGAATCATGTTTTGAAATGTTCACGAGGGAAGATGAAAATTGTTATGGAACCTCTGAAACTCGTAAGAAACTCTGAGTAGCTAGCTACTGAAAATCTGACAATTTTAAGAAACTTTCAGTACTGGCCCAAGTTCTTAGTTTCTTATAAAAAAATACGTGTAAATTTCCTATTTTGCCTCCAAGAACTCCGAACATGAAATGCCCTTTCTGATTTGGGCCCCCCCAATCCAAAAAACCTTCCTACGGGCCTGCTCTTAGTAGGAAAATATTAGCTGCAATGCCAACGAGGATAACAATTAGCGGCGAAACAAATTGAAACACCAACATTAACAATAACATCAACAACATCAACACAGTAGTGCAACAATCTCATACGACAAAGCTTGATAGCTTCACAAAGCCTTTTCGTTCAATGCAAAAACAGACGAAGTATGCCTAAAAATAAGAAATAAAAGATAAATGAAGATGTCTAACCTCAATTGTTGTTCTCTTCTAACTGCAGCTCTGTAATCTTCTGATTGAACATCAACAATTCTCGAAGTTGTTTCTGTCACCATTTGTCCATTTACTTCATATTTCCTCACTCTTGTCAACGTTTTGTATTGTTTTGAATCCGCATTCTGTTAACAAATTCAACTATTATCAAAATAAACAACTTAGCCACATAAAATGACTGTTAATTATGCGAGCGCCTACTTTGGCCTTTTCCCAGGACCTCTTTCTGCAATGGCATGCAACAAACGCGTAAAGCAAGATGTGAGTCAACAACAACATTCCTGTTATCAAGGAAGAGATATTAGAATCGGACACGATGCATTATGTAATTTAAAGTATCCCTTGATGAGCAAGTCAATAACAATACCGAAAAACCATGGCCGAAGAAGCAGGTGACAGGCCTACATCAACGTAATACATTATTTTTCAGCTCTGGGCTGCAGCTTAACGCTAATTGCTCCTCATAAGATAAGAAATAGAAGTTTGCATCTGTTGCTATTGAAAACGTAATCTAATAGCATTGATTTTCTACTGGCAGATTGTTTGGCTGCCATGACAGCCAAAGCAGTTGAGCATAACGCCGACTGAAAATGTGGTCCAATGATCAAGTCAATATATGGATAAATTTGTTAGCATTTTGTTTTTGCATACTAATAAAACACGTCTTACCCTTCTTGGGCTTGCAACCGTACTACTTGCAGTTGATTCGGTGTTTGATTTGTCGTCTCCATCATCAAGCTTTGTTTTCTCTTCGATCTTCAACTGATCAAGTTCTGCTTTGAGACTTACTGCACCCTTTTGAGCCTCTTCTTCCTTCTTTCCCCCCTCCGTTTTGTATTTTTCTGATGATTTATCAGTTACCATTGCACTCGCTTTGTTGTGATCCTGCATCGCATCAGCTTTGCTAGATCCACTTGTCTCGCTTCCTGACAAACTCTCTTTTTCGTCCTTCTCATTTTTATCAGCCGCTTTTTCGCTAGCTGATGATGCTGTCTCTTCTTCAAGCTTAGCAAGAGCATTGTCAAGTCGAGAAGAGTATTTATCAACATCTTCTTCCTGAAAGGAGACTC
>WUAR02098892.1:5508-19125 GCA_015164055.2 Chrysaora achlyos
TTTTTTTTATATTTCAGATAGTTAGCTTGGCTGAATTACTTCTCGATCCGTTTTATCGAACACTTGACGGTTTTCAGGTATGTACAATGAGCAAATCTTAAACTAGTAACCGCCATGTGCGGTAAGTGATTGAAATTTTGACTATACGCTTTCCTTCTTTTGTAAATATGTGTTACATACCATCAGCGATTGAATTGTCTTCTTCGAAATTCAAGATTAAATTGCTTAATGTGAATAGCTATTGATACTTCTTGCGATCCAAAGGTTCTTTTCTTACCTTTAGGTATTGATCCAGAAAGAATGGCTAGCGTTTAGACATGCATTTGTAATGCGTAATATTTCAAGGCTAAGCAGTGAAGAAAACCTAAGTCCCATATTCTTGCAATTTCTGGACTGTGTTTGGCAGGTAGCTACAGACATGAGATATATTTCAGCAAATGTAACTAAATGCATACAAAAATTTTGTTTGTTGTTTTCTGTGTTTTGTTTGCTGATATGTCATTTAGTTCAGATAACCAATATACTCCAACTGTCGCAGAATATGAATTATTCCAATCGGTTTTCAAGGAAAAGTTTAAAATTTTTTGGAAAATTTCCTAGAGTGTTATTTGCTACGATTTTGTGTTTGCATGTCTTTTCTTCACTGCATTTGTTATAACTACATTATTGAATCAAAACTGTTCTAACGCTCAGGCTACAAATATTACATGTTCATTTGTCATACAAATAGGCCTGATGCACCGAAATTCTTCAAAAAAAGAGCGGAAGACGATGTCTTGCGTCCGCATTTTTCAAAATGACTGACTTCAGGCTTCTTTCAGCATCTCAATGATGAGTTGGGATGGGCAGTTTTACACAAGCAAGATTTTGAAATAATCTAATTTTTATATTACGCAGATTGCACATCAATTTCCAACTTTGTTTCAGTTTAATGATCATCTTCTTGAGGTACGTTTTGCCATTTTTTCCTTATGAATGCACAGTTTCCGATAATTTTTTTTTAACTTTTAGTACTTTTCGCAAACTCTTACCATAGTAAATTGACTATGCGCCTCAAGAACCATATTCTAAATTGTTTGCATCGATGATTTTATGGAAAACAGTCTGTTAAGCTTGGTTTCCACTATGAGTTAACATGAGTTAATTCTGATATAATTTGAATATTAACATTTTCGAGTTACACTGAGATTACATGAGATAGCACGGGATACCGTGAACTAACTATAAAATTAACCCACGGGCTCTACGGTTTCCGCTTGAGATCAAATAAGCACGGAACCTAAAAACTTCCTACTTTCAACATGGCGGGCGCAGATTTTATCGATGAACAAATTTTATTATAACTTCCCCTAAGAAGACGACGAAGCAAAATGATGATGGCACAGAGTCGAGTACGATTAGCCCCAAGATTCTGGGTGTGAAAAATTTTCCGTAAAAGGAAACGCACTGCGAATGCCACCATTTGATACAAGGATTGAGAGACAGGGACAGGGAATAGTTTTTGGGTACTTTTTCAATCACAATATTTTTTATCCAAGACAAACTTAATTTTAAGGAATTTTTATCACATCAAACTCGATCAAGGACAGAGGTCTCGGGGATTTTGTCGCTGATTTTTGCGTGACTAAGTTGGTTGCGAATTCCAATCCCATGTGTCGGCTTCTGTGGGAAACATTATCTCACGTTATCTCATGAGCTTGGAATCAAAAAATTTCGTTTCCAAGATCATGATATAACGTGAGCTAAAATGAGATAAATTGCGTGGTAAAATTTTTAATTGGCTTTCCACTATGAGTTAATTTTTAACCCATCACAGCATGACAATTCTCACTGAATTAACTCATGTAAACTCATTGTGGAACCCAAGCTTTGGTGTTCGCTTGTTTACTAGAGCGACTTAATTTTACTTGTAAAATATTATTTTACACTTCAAACCTATTTCTCTACTTGAAAGTCATCTTTCATAAACAAAGTTGAATAATATGAAAATTGGTATATGTGTTGTTTATTTCTCCTCTTGTTGGGAAGTATGCTCTTTGTATGTGTGGGTGGTTCTTTTTTAGGAGCTTGCTCTTCATTCATATTCAGGCAGGTTTGGTACTTTTCTAGATTCCAAGGTATGTTTCGCTTTCTCTTTACGCCGGTGTGTATTTATATGGATTTATCTCCTTTTTTTAAATGTGAATATTTTATTGTGTTTATATATGACGTAAAATGTAAGTTGTAAAAAGATGTTTATTAGAAATCCTTCAGAGTGCTGGATTAACAGAGCGGAACAAATGCTCCCCTTGCTCTATAAATTACATATAACAGATGAAAATTGGAAACTGAACTTTTCCTTTCTTTAACAACTTTCTTTAGGGTATACGCCATTTTGTTGCGTGGTTGCACCCCAGCATGCACAGCGTAACTTAACCTCAACAGTGTTCTATTATAAACCAGTAGAAGCCCTGATGTTGACTAGAGAATTCATTTTAATGAAAACCATTTCAAAAATTTGATTTCATGTTATCCAAAATCTGGATAAAGAGTCGCACATTTTTCTGAAATGCATCCCAGAGTTACAAAATCAACAAACAACGAATGTAGCTTGGTTGGGATTTTCATAGGCTTTTGGGAAAATTTTTGAAATGTGAGCTGTTACATAATGCTTCTTTATCTCTATAATAACGCGGCAATCCATTTTTGTATGTATGTTTGTATGTTTGAACGTATTACGATTTTCATTGTTCGCTCATCCCCTCTAGCGTTTGGTGCTTTGTCCTGTTTTCTCCCGTTCACCCCTGGGCTGCTGCTCCAACTCCGTGAGCTGTGTAGAATCTAATTATTTTTGTAAACTTTCTTCTCCATGTAGAATTTATCAATGTAATAGACTAAATAAACCTGTAAGAAGATTTGCTATTATTTTGAATATTTTCCGCCCAAAGTTACAAAGAGAATATCGAATTTCTTTTGAAACACAACTCAGTTTGAACATGCAGCTCAACGCAGTCTAGAAATTTTGCCTGAATTTATACGGTTAAAATTTATAACTTGGATGTCTACTTGGATTGTAATGGTACTAAAATTGGCAAGAAATTCTAAACAAGTGGTACTTACCAGTCTTAACTTTGACTATCATCATGAATATACCATAATATTGTTTGGCCATTCCATGCAGTGATTTAGGCCTATTTCTTCTCTGAATTTTTGTAAAATACTGTTCAGGCTGGTATTCATATCTAAGCTTGCTGTGATCGTCATCCTGTATATATGAGTTATATCTGCCATCTTCTTTTGAATGTGTATTTGATTTTCCGATTGCTCGATCCATCTTGGTTTTGCACTGTTCTACTGACCTGTGCTGCAGTGTTCCGTCACAACACGACGGGTGCTCACTGCGTCACTGGAGGCATGTTTTGATTGCATCTTGCACAGAAAAAAAAACTGCAAAAAGGCCACTTGGGGGCTAAAAATAAGGTGCAGATAGCTAATTCTCAGCCAGGTTAATTAGATATTTAGAACCAGCGTACAACTATACACCAGAAGACATAACAAAACACAGGGATACGTTTTGACCTTACGATTTGACCTTAAGCACTTTCAACACTTATGCAACGGAGCTTATATCGATGACAGAGTGTATTTTGCCATATCTCCGGTGATTCACTTTAAAATGTGAAAAATAAAGCGATAAAATGGCTTTATTTTTTCAAGCAATACAGAATCAGCCGCTAACGAGATCTATGATAGCATAATTGAAGCCTTAATAAATAAGTCAGAAAACTCTTCAAATGTCAAAATTTGTATAACAGAATTTTTTTGGAATGGAATTGTTTCGTAGCGGAGTGGTAAAGCGCAGGATGAAGCCATTTCCTTTTGGACTCTTTTGAATGTGATCAGCATGTCCAAGGATGATATTACCAATCCAAATTATGATGAAAATGAGAATACAGGGTAAGCCTATTTGTTAGCGACAATTTTTATAAATTTGCCCTTTACCGTTTTACCGTGTCGCAAAATTATTCATATTATAATGTTAGAGACTAGAATTGAAATTTTGTATCTGACTACAGATCTTGTATGCTAGAATAGTTAGGTCTTTCCGGTTTGTTTTGACATTTTGATTGAGTCTTTCTTCCAGAGTTTTGTACCCTGTTTCTTCAACTCCCTGGTTACGGATTTGGAACTGGCATTATCGATTTAAAACAGAGGTGCATGTCAATCTTCTTTTTGTAAAATAGTAGAACAGCGATATTTTCAAAGATCAGCTCTTACAGGAATATTTCCAATTGGTTTTATCTTGCAGGAGTAAGACCCCACCACAACAATAAAATACAGTTGTACTTTTTCTCTGCAAAATCCTTGTATGCCACTTTTATCCATTTAAATAGGCATCGTTTTAGAAAAGGAAATATTTGAAATCTCTTGTCTGTTTTATTCTTTACCAGGAACGTTTAACTCTTGCAGCAGATGTCGCTAGTGTTCAGCTAGAAAAACTGCAAACAGAATATGAGGTATTCAAGGTCGATATACCATTAAAATAAAAATAAAAAAGAATATCAATTTATCTAACAGTGTAGAATTTTTATGAAATTAACTACAATGTTATTGCTATATTCAAAATTTGACACGGACAAGCATAAGAAGGTTTTACTGGCTTGCTTCAATGCAAATAATTTTCGAAATCAAGCAACGCCATTAGTTGCAGGAATTTATTTGAGTGTTTTTGCTGAAAGTGGTAGGTCCACTTCAAGTGGTTAAGGTTATGTTTTTCTTTGGGTGTGCATATCGAATTGAGAAATCGAAATTGCGAGGGAGTATTTACAATTTCATTACAAGATGTCATGTTAGATACCCAAAAACCAGTATGTAAAGCGAGGGCTGGAACAACAATCATTGACAATACCTCAATGACGTAATAAAGAGAAGGTTAGTTACTTATTGAAAACTGTCTTTTTGCAGGAAAAGTTTGATCATTACCGTGGGTTTTTACAAGCGTTATCGGAGTTAGATGCTACATATGCATCTCGTTACACATTTCATACAAGATCGTCTGGAAGTTCAGTGTACGTTAATTGATTGCATCCATTTAATAGCAGTTGTTGACCTTAATATGTGTTAATTTTTATCTCATTTCCTCTTTGCATATTGTATATGAAATAATATTATTTTATACAGATTTGCTCGTGATTCTGACGGCTTTTATTTGACATGTATATATGTGGAAAATTGTTTATAGCTTAATAGTGAAGTAACCCTGCCAAACGAACATCTTTTATTTCGATGGAATATTACGAAATATTACCAAATTTTTAAGTAGGTAATTAAATCAACCACTATTTTCTGTATCAAATAATTTGACTTTCCATGGTTATACAGCTTGTGTGAGCCTTAGACCCGTAGGGAATTCAGTCACAAAAAATGCTATGATATAAATGTTACCAATTAAATCAATACACTTCCGTCGAAGGTGGGCCATGGAAGTGGTGGTGGCTGAAACAGTTAATATTCTGTTTTAGGCTTTTACATGTTTTTGTTTAATAAGCCACTGGTAACGCTATTAAAGACGTGAATCTCTGCCGATTTAGTTTTCTTATTATGTTAGAGATACCCTTTAATTTCAGTTTATTTTAAAGGTACAAAAAATCAGATTTTAGCAAATCAGACTGTTTTTATCCTGATTATTCAATGGACCCGGATTGGAAACCGAAGAATCTACTCTCATCTCTTTTTGGAAAAAAGTCTAAATCGTTTGACAATTTGCTAACCCTCAGGGGGTTGAATGACACCAAAACTGGAAAAAGCACGTTCTATGATACAGCAGGAGATACAAAAGAAGGTGTTCTGGATTGTAGTTTTGTTTTCTTTCCATTTTTCAACAATGTTTTTATACTGATATTTTGTCATGATTTATTTACCTTCTTCTACCGACTTTCTTCCTGAAATCAACTTAAATTAATCTTCTCTTAATTGGTGTGTCATTTGAGACCTGTGTAATTAAATGGTTTAATGATCTATTTTACATTGCCATTCATGTTTCAGATATGTTATCCAAGTGTAAATAATAAAACAAAAACTTTCTCTGCACCAAACAGTATTTGATAATATAGTTAATTGATATCAAAACTTCAAATGCATCATTTGTTTTCTTTAACATATCCTAGACCTCTTATAGATAATGCTTCTTATAGATAATGCTACTCATATAGTAAGGACTTTTCCAAGATCTGGAAGATTGGTCTCTAGCCAGGATAATCTGAGAACTGAGTTAAATGATAAAGGCAAGTTGGTAATGTAAAATGGCCACGCTTCCTGGTGGCTGCCAGGAAGTGGGTCGTATTCTTCTTCCTCCTACTGGTATCAATATAACATCTTAATGTGAAGGTAATAATCTGCTTTATGTCTGTTGTGGGAACTTTCGAAAATTCTGAGCCTGCGATGCTTTCATTAACTCGCACGAGGTATTAATCATCTTTGACATTAACATTCCGCAAGTTTAACATGGCTTGCCAACCCGGGCTAGTATCTACCTGGTTGATTTGTTATTCTTTAAGGAGCAATAAAGATCTAAATTGAAGCTTAATTTTTTCAACAGTAATTGTTCTTATTTAATTGTTTTTGTTATGCAGGCATTCAGTTTATTGGTGTAAGTGAAGTGCAAGTGACTAATAAGATGTGCAGTGGATATTTGGTCAAACAAGGAAGTATGTGCCAAATAATTCTTGCGGTACCCGAAATATTTAAGTGAAGATGATTCGATTTTGCCTTTTACAATGGATTTAATAACTGCTATTTGTTCGTGCAGGAGTTAGAAAATCTTGGAAAAGACGTTGGTTTGTCCTGGATCTACGAAAAGGCTGTGTTGCTTACTTTTCTGACCATTTGGTAAGATGAATTGTTTTCAACAGGGATGTCAAATCTGCATTTCTCAAAGCTGTTAGATTACCAACTGCAATCCTTGTCGGTAACCAATGGAGGTGCTCTTGTACTTAGCTACAGATTGCATTCTGCTTAGTAAATCCTGAGCTGTCCCTTCCTGTTGCTGGACGACTTGAAGAACCAATTTTGGATTTCCCAAAAGTCTTTGAATGCGAAGATAACTATATATACCTATCGCAATCGTAATATCTTACGCACACCGGGGCATGACTCGTGCCACAGGTGTTCCCTGGTATGGTTTGTTCAGAATTAGTCAAGGCTGTTGAATCTAAATCATTGCATAAATTAAAGTTTGATTATATGTCATTGCATGAATAAATGTTTGACTTTATTTTTCTCTCTATTGATTTCAGTCAGATCAACCAAAAGGAGTGTTCAAGTGCATCACAATTACCCGTGTACATAAGCATCATAATCAAGAAAAACATCCAAATATTTTTGTAATTGATACCTTGGAAAGACGATATTCCATAGAAGCTCCAAATACGAGCGCAATGGATGTGTGGGTAGGCTGTTTTCAAGCAATATCGAAATAAATGTTTACAGCATTGATTCGTGAACATGGAAGAAGAATGTTTTTCAAGTTTATCAAGAAATATTAGCAGGAGGAGCTTGTCACTGAATGATGTTGTTAAACTTTTTGACCATTTGAATATATCAGAAACTGAATATGAACTAGTTTTTATTTGACCATAATTTGTACATATCCTATAACGTCAAATTATTGGCGCCTTTAAATCAAAATAATCTTTTACATGTAATTCACTTTGCAATAGTAGATGGGGACAACATTTGTATACTTTGCGATTTTTATACTGACTTGAAAAAAAAACAAATGTTTTTTGTTTGAACAGTTGAATAAATGTAATTAATGTGTCCATTATTGTGTGTATGATATGTCCACTCTCTTATTCCTTTCCATTTAGAGATGCTTGATCTTTGATTTTAGGACTAACTAGATGTTCATGCTCTCTTACAAATTTTGAAAGTGGTACTTGTAATGTCACGCGAAGTTGTATCCCATAGCTATGACACAAGGTTTCTTCAAGCAAACTTTCCGTGCTAATAGATGTGGGATTGCTTCAGATACATTATACTTTTTTTTCGGTCATTTAATGATCTTCTGTTACTTAATGCCCTTGGATGCTTGTTTTATAAGTTTTACTTATTCACTGTGTATATCTGTGAAAATTGGTTTTAAATATTTGCTGTCAAATGTAGAAAATGTTCTCACCAACCATGACTTTTCAAACTTTTTCTTCTCAGCCCGATCCTCGTCTGTGTTGGTGGGATCATTTATATCAATTAAACTCAGCCTTTTTGCCTTAAATTCTTCTTCAATTTCGTCAATTCCTGTTTCAATCCCCAAGCATTTGGTAACAGGAAGTGTAAGTCCACCAAACACAATGACTGAGACTACAACAATTGACAGAGTTGCAGTCAGCATCATTTGACGAGGCATTGAAACTGTGTTACGAATGGCCAGGGAAAAGGCAATAGCACCACGCAGGCCTGCAAACATCATGGTGTGCTGATTTCGGCATGTTATCTTACGCGTTCGGCCACAATTTAGTAACAATGACAGTGGGTATATATTGAGAAAACGTCCCAAATTCATTGCCACGAAGGCTACTCCTATGAACGCAAAGTTCCACTGATGATAATTGAACAGGAACACAGAGAGTCCAATGTATGAAAATATAAAGTTCTCTGCAAGGAAATTCAGTAGTTCAAAAGTTTGTATTGTTCGCACAGTAGACTCGGGTGATAAATTTTTATGCGTGTAATGCCTCTGAGTGATTCCGCAAAATAGAACTGCAACAATTCCAGACCAGCTTGCAACCTCAGCAGCCAAAAACGTTGTGTATGACATTAAGAAGAATAGAGCTGTCTCTAAAATAGGAAACATACCGATTTTTGTTAGCTTTGTCAGCAATGCGGTGATACATGCCATCGCGCAACCAATAACAAGTGAGCCTGCGAAAATCGCCACGAACTCACCTAGTGCTGTAAAGAAAGAAAATACATCAAACTGTCTAACTTCACTTGGGTTGTATGCCAAATATGTTTCTATTGCACGATATAAAACTATTGCAACGGCATCGTTTAAAACGCTTTCGCCAAATACAAGAGCATACAGATCCACATCCACATGCAAGTCGTGGAAAATAGCCAATACAGTCACAGGGTCAGTTGCAGAAATCATTGCTCCAAAAAGTAAACATTCTGGAAAATCAAATGTTTCTACCACCCCTGTTAATTTGTTAAAGCCGTACATTATTCCTCCAATAACCAAACAAGAGATCGTTGTTCCAAAGAATGCGTATGTGCAAATAGCCCCAAGATTTCTGAAGAAGTATCTTCGTTGTAGCTGGTACCCTTCAAAGAATATTATTGGTGGCAGGAGAACGTAGAAGAATATTTCTGGATTAAAAGATGATTTGTCTTCAAGTTCGTTTCCTTCCATTCCTTTTCTGGCGTGCTGGACAATACCCGACAGCACATAAGAGTAATCCGTGCCATTTATCTTCATCCACATATTTCTTGGCGCAGATGTGAGATTGTCACAGTTATGGACGTTAACCGCTTTTTCGTTGCCTTCTTTCTCTTCGGAATATCGAATAATCGCGCCAACAATGATTCCAAATATCATTGCTACACCAGTTTCATGGAAGCAACTGAATCTTCTAATTTTGAAAAGCCATATCATGAGAACTGTCGCAATCAACAGCGATATAAGAATCAGCATACTTAAACTATCCGTTCTATGACTATTTGAGATTTCATCTTCTTTTTGCCCTTCTAAATTAACATCATCTGTTAAATCAAACGTGCTAACCAAGCTTAATAAAGCAGTCATCGTTAGAATAAAGTGCTTTTTCGCCATTTTTTTTTGAGCCTACTACTTAAATGTGGGAAAAAATCCTGCCTTCATTAATCATGCATAGATTTTATCTAACACTGGCAGGTTGATATATGAATATTCTCTCAAGCGTAAATCCATTGAACCGAAACGGCAACCAAACAGTAAAATTGATTGAGATAGCAGTTAGAGGAAATTCTTTATATAAAAAACATTTAATGTGAAAATGTTTCATTCTCTAATACGAAGGTACAAGAACGATAGCTAAAGAACCTCTCTCGATTTTTTATCATTTAAATGGTAACGAGCTAGCGCGCTCTGCCATCGTCCTTGCGATTCTTCTACCGAAGTGGTCAGTCTGCCATCTGTCTATGTACCAGTTATTCTTCAACTCAACAGGCCTTGCCATCTATAAACAAAGCTCTACGACTTGCACCGTCTTCACCTTCATTTGTCAGTTATTTGCATGGTACTGAATTCAAAGGTCGATCTGTAATTCTCGCTATTGTTCATTATTATTCTAACAGGCAGGGTTTCTTATGTCGTCTCTGGACCCCAGACAAATGTCGCGATGAAATCGTTACTGCCTGTCACAATGATTCTAGAGTTGTGCATCTTATTTTGTTATAAAAAATGAAAAGATTTGTGCTCATTTTGATTGCATGGAACATTTTGGTTTAAATATTAGGCACTGGTGTAATTCTTGTGTTGATTGTCCAATGAAAAATTCAAAGAGATGATAGCGGGCTTATTCTTGCTTCAGAAATGAGAGAAGTATGTAATGCTTCAAAATTTATCGCTTGTACACCACCATAGGCGTACGGGAAAATCAAATTTAAAGGGGCTGCCCGATAAAAAATCCATTTTTATAAAAAAAACGGTTATGACCGATGTTTCTCATATTCAGATGGCATAGCTATGGGTGAACCCGCTTCCTCAGTGATTGCTAAGTTTTTATGCACGATAAAGAAATTATAGCCATATAATTTTGTACCGAGAGAATGACCCAGCCGTTGCGTTCACTTATTCCAAAAGTATTTACATGTGTTCAAGTTTCAATATGGCTCAGTTTCAGGCACATGAAATCATTGCTGATTGAGACGTTGTTTCTCTGCTGTTGAGAAAGCATTTTGGTTCACGAAATGTTAGTGAGCAGAAAACCTTCATTCCATGTTTTAGGCCTGTGCCTAAACTGAAATCAAAACGAAAGGAAAAGTTTTTCTCAAAGAGTAGCACTCTAGAAAGGACTGGCTTTTTGGAAGTTAAGTAACTACACAAATCAAAAAAAGATACAGACCAGATACAGAGCGAGAAAACAAACTCTTTCTGTTAATGCAAGTCAGAGATTTTGGTACCTACACAGCTGTGGTGGACCTGCAACTTGTGCCTCGAGGCTGCTATATTCTAGAGTGGACACTCTGGGTACGCAGAAGATACATCACTTCCGCAAATCCAACTTTTTAGATTGCATTTAGATATCAGAAGAACTGTTTTGCAGTCTGAAAATTTCTTGCAAAACAGAAGATCGAAAACCTTGAAAAAGTATCGATTCAGTGGTATCTGCACATTAAAACAGTATAAACATAATAAAACAAATTAACACCATACAGGTTGCAGTAGAGTATAGACAACACAAACGAAAATATTTATTTTCTTTGTTAGTCATTGGAGTAGCACCTTGGATCTACAAACACACATACACAATATGGGGGTGTACACAATATGATTATTGATACAGTAGGTGCTGTAGGCCCCATGCATGAGTGAGTTAATCAAAACTATCAAAGTATACAATTACATACTCAAGCTTCATTCATTCATTTTTACTTATTTAGGCACGGTAGCCCCGTCAGTCCATCAAAACTGCTTTTCAGGGGGCCGTAGCATAAATATTTACACATGAAAAGATACTCAATAACATTCACTAACAATTGGTATCATTTTTTGCATCGATTTTTTTCCTAAAAGTGGCAAGGGAGGGTACTTGCTTAACATCAAGTTCAAAGTGATTTTAAGCATAGGTCCACGAAAAGACATAGCCTTTTGCCCCTTGTTGGTTTTCCTTAAGGGTAGCGAAAGATCAGTTTCAGTATTTCTAAGTTTTCTGAAATTTCGATTCGAAATTTTGGCAAACAAGTCGGAAAGGTACTCGGGCACGAGAAAATTTAGCCATTTGTGCAATGTAGTGGCAGTTTCCATTCTAACAATGTCACATACTGTCGGTCAGTTTGAACTACACAATAGTGCCACAGCAGTCGTACAAAAACTACTTTTAGTTAAAATTCTAGCCGCGTGATTCTGCAATTTTTGCAAGGTTTCAAATTTTGTCACCCCACAGCACCCCCACACTGAACAGCAGTACCGAAAGTGGGCCTCGACGATTCCCCGATATATTTTACTCATTTTGAGGTAAAAAAAACTTCTGAAATATTTCAACAACCCAATAGCGGGAGAAACCTTGGTTAATCACTGTTAATGTGATTAAAGTTCTTATCTATTATGATACCCAGATACTTTCTACGGTTTACATTTTCAACTTGGGAGTCACCAACAAAAAACTGTGAATGATCAACATTTTTATTCGTAAATTTATTGACTTTGGGCACGAAAC
Source organism: Chrysaora achlyos (assembly GCA_015164055.2). Classification (NCBI taxonomy): domain Eukaryota; kingdom Metazoa; phylum Cnidaria; class Scyphozoa; order Semaeostomeae; family Pelagiidae; genus Chrysaora; species Chrysaora achlyos. The sequence goes on from WUAR02098892.1 coordinate 17,904, forward strand.
CTACAATCAGAGCTTGAGTTTTTATGACATTTAAAGAAAGTTTCTTTCCTTGCAACCATTGCTTCAAAAGACTCCCTATTCAGTGTTTGATTTATATCCTCTAAACTCGTAGAAGAGTAAGAAATACTAATATCGTCAGCGTACGTTGTCACTTTACCTTTGTTCAGAGAAAACGGAAGATCATTGATATAAATCAGAAATAGAAGACAAACAAGACAAAAACCCAAGACAGAAACCCTGGGGCACACCACAGTGAATATCTTCAGTTTTGGAACAAGCCCCATTTTCTTTGCAAAATTGCTTTCGTAGACCAATTTAGTTTTAGATTTTCAACGCCATACTTCTTCAACTTAGCAAGTAAAACTTCATAATCAACAGCACCAAATGCCTTTTTAAGATCGATAAAAATGTTAGCAGTTTCATGCAGTGGCGGCGCCAGCTTCAAAAAAGTGGGGGGGATTTTGGTTCAGGGGGCGACGCCCCCGGAAGCTCCCGGGATTTTGTCATATCTGAGGTCTCAAAATGGCTTAGGATCCTTTTATTTCTGAAAAAGTGGGGGGACTAGTCCCCCCCATTCCCCCCTGGCGCCGCCACTGGTTTCATGTTCAATCTGCCATTATCCATGTTCACATACCAGTCATCTGTATGTTTTAGAAGGCAAATGACAACAGAGTGAAGAGCTCTAAAGCCAGACCGATTTGAGAACAAATGTTTGTTTATGTCCAAGTAGTCTTAAAGTTGGTTTTAAATTAGTTTTTCAAACACCCTTGCTAAGACAGGGAGAACTGATTTAGGTCGTTAGTTAGATCGATCGTCAGTTCGACCACTTTAAAAACCGGAGCGGCTCTGGCGATTTTCCAAATATCTGGAGAACAGCCAGTAGCAATCGAAAGGTTGAAAATATCACAAAGAGATTCTGAAATAACCGAAAGTGCAATTTATAGAAAACAGCTAGCCAATTCATCAGTACCACATCTATTTGAGGTTTTGCCTACAACTTTTCCTAAGTTGAAGGTGTCAATGACGTGAAATTTGGACTTAGTTTTTTGTGGATTTACCTGATATTCATTATCAAGAAGAGGGTTTTTTGCTTGGGGAATTTTGTCACTAAGTGTCTCTCCAATGGTGCAAAAGAAGTTATTGATAGATTCTGCAATCCCAGCATTGTTAGAGATGTGTTTTCCGTCAACATTTAGTGATGAGATGTTGGTGGTTTTAGATT